>JAPYYQ010000180.1:0-226626 GCA_030522585.1 Anagyrus pseudococci | reverse complement strand
ATCACAAGAATGTAAGTATATCCGAGCACTGCTATGGACTATTGTAATTTTTACTAGAATATTTGTAAAAATTATAATATGTGTTTTCTCAGTGTGGAAATTCCATAGTCGCGCGATCGATTTCTTCTGAAAAATCTCATGGATAGTCATCGGTTGCAAATGATCTGATGGAATTGAAGAAGCTCTCTTATTGATTGCAGGTTATTAATTTTTGCTAAAAGTGTCACGCTGAAATAATACGAAAATCTCTTGACTTTTAAGATTTCAAGACAAACAGGTCGTTTCTATTATATGGCATTATCGTGTTGTTTAAAAAAAAATATAATAGAAAGACCTTTCAAATTGACATAATAAGCGATTGCTGTAACAGTACAATCGTACACCGGAAATAATTTGTCCCATGATCGTATGGAAAAAAAGGATATTTATCCACGCCAAATTTTAAAACCAAGACGCTAAAACACATTTCTCGTGGTAACCGATCATTTTCTGTACACGTGAAGATAACGAAATCTTTTTTTTTTAATGACCATTCCCAGTCAAACGATCATATTTCAAAAATACGGTATATTCACGAGAGGTGGTCTAGACTTTTCGACGAATTAATCAACCCCCCTCAGAGAACGTGAAACTATTTCGCACTTTCTTGGCGAATCTTAATAAAATCCCGAAACGCGCAAAGCTAGCACAAAGAGCCTCGATGACGAATATTCATCCAGTTCTCCACATAGAAGCATGAGTAACACCACTTTTTTTCTCTCCCCCACTCGAGATATCGCGATTTTATGCGGCTACTAAATTCAAGGTCGCAATTTTTTTAAAACGCTACTCCCTCCCTGCTCCAGAGAGTGTGTGTGTGTTACGTTGTGCAAGACAATGAACTCGCGAATAATGTTTTTTTTTTCTTGCCTCCCCCCTCGGCTTTAGGGAAAATATGGTGTTACGTTATTAAAAGTCATTACAGCTTGCTTTTTCGCCGATGTTTGCGCCGAGATTAAAGGAAAAGAAAATTGGCCGTATTATTGATTACTCCTCGTAATTACATGAATTACGAGGTGTTTGCACCTATAATAATGCCTCAATCAACGATTGCTCCCCTTACGTATTAATAAACGGCAAGGCGATTATTAAGAAATTAGAGGTGAGATGAGATTAACAATAGCTTTAGCGGATAACTATAGGGAAGTTATGTCATTTTGACGCGACCTGTGTAATTTTTCAACTTGTTCTCTTCCATTTTTCTCTCTCTCTCTCTCTCTCTCTCTCTCTCTTTGCGTATCAACTCAAATGCGTGTTGGCTTTTTTTTATAAGATATTAGACGTAAGATTTAAATTACGACATATTATGTAGTTGAGGGTAATAAAGTTTTGTGTTTAAGATTATGTATTTGATGTTGTGAATGAATATATTAATTATAATTAAGAATTATTAAAGCGCTGCGATTTTTAATTTCATACTTGCAAGAGGTCGAGACAAAAAAAATGTTGCTCGATTAAAAGACTCTAATATTCCTATCGCTCGGGAAACATAATCTCGAGGGAGATCGATAAGTTATGCGTCATCGATTTTTTAAAGATTATTAACTTTAAAATCGATCCTTTAATAACACACCGGCAATCACGACATCGTTGACGTCTTTCGAGTGAAACGTTAAAAAAAAGTGGTATTTTCACCAAGTACTGTGAATAATCGAAGTTGGCAAAAAAAAAAAAAGAAATCGATGAAAATCATAACGATTCGATACATCGTTATTTTCCGTGCTCTCTTGTGCTCGATGATAAATTAGCATTAAAAATAAAATAAACGTCGAAACGGTCGCAAAGTAGAGCAAAATATTTATCACCGGCTATCGCGTAATTGACACGTACGCATCAATTGCGGAAATTGTGATGAGGCATAAATTCAAATATCCGCGAATCCCGAAAAAAAAGGAGGCAAACTATGCATCACAGGGCAACAAAAAATGGAGAAAAAAATCGTGACAACATGAGAATAACGATTGAATAACCTCCAACGACCGATAAACACAAAGATTCATCAATTATCGCCATCAATCGATCCGCGAGATTAGGATTCCCAAACCTCCCCCTCCCCTGAAAATTATCCTATTCTCATTCGCAGAAGAGTGTCGCACATCCGGACTTCCGGCTTCCCCCCAGCATTCCCGTATTATAAACTCAGAGGCAATTGCGTAAATAAAGACTCTCCTTCGTCTCTGGTGTCCACGCACATCCTCAACAAACAAGCGGCAATTAAAAAGAAACTACGTGCATGTAGCACCGGGGGGGGGGGGGGGAGGGGGGCCAGTTCGAAAGCGTTATCGGTTCATTGTTACGTGCAGCCGGGCACGACCACCTAGTCCCCCCTCCTCCTCTGATCGATGTACAATTACGCACGAGGATCTGTCGAGCGGGACGGTAGGGGGTGGGTTGACAAAATTTTTGTATTCGCTGACGTCAAGTGTTCTATTTGGGCTATAAAGGCTAAACACGTTCGGGTTTTCAATAAATTTTTAATGCGGCTGGGAATGGCGCGACTTGTGTAGGCTCTCTCCTGTGAAAAAGAGGAATTCTCCTTTATTCGTTCGCTCGTTCTTTTGTCGAGTGAAAAAGCTTGTACGAAATTAAGTGTTGTTAATAAATATAATTAAATCGCGATATAAGGAGAATTTTAAGCGCGCGTATATAAAAAAAAGTGGCGAATTTGTTGCGTTGCGAGTTTGATAGAGATAGAGGTCCATGGAGAGGCGAAAAAAAGAAGGAGGCGGCTTCTAACGATAAGCCGAAATTTTTGCGAAACTGCGCCTATAACCGTCGCCGGTTTTATGTCTAGCCTCGTAAAAGCGATGACTAAACAAGTGCTCTTGCAACATTATAGTTAATTCCGAATAATCGTCACTTTTTATATACAACCCGCAAACTTCCCCGCCGTATACGCAAGTCACACAATACGAGGGAGCCCACACGCACAAAAGTATATATTTTAATGAAAAAAAAAAAGAGGCAACCTAATTAAATGAAAAAGAGGAAAAAAGAAGATCAAACGTGTCGCATGAGCCGGAGGATTAAAAGAAAAGGGAGGTAAAAAATTATCACGCCATGTCATCTAAAGCAAAACCTCGATCCAAGATCGCACTTCTTCCTTTTTCTTTTTTGCACCAACAATGCGTTTTTCTCGAATATATATATATATATATATATATATATATATATATATATATATATCGCCGCCGCTTGACATTGCGTGCGCGCATTTGGCGTCGTCATTACACGCGCGGGGCGAAAAATCTTGGCATTATGTACCGACAATTAAAAAATCCGCGCAACTTCCACGAATATTTTCATGCACAAATATACATGTCAAAACTGTCTACGCACGGAGGCGCGTTGGATCCGACCTGTGCACTTATCTCGTTGCCAGAGCCGCTAATTGCACAGAGCAGTCGAAAGAGGCGCACGCAACTTTCGGCCTAATGAAGTTTTTCCAAGCGCAACCGAGAAGAAGGGGAAGATAAAGTCGTAGGAGATGAAGAAAAATAACATGAGGCGTATCCAGGAGGAGCTCGTCGATAGGAGTGACGAATTAACCGAACGGAGCCGAATAATATTATGTCGTTTGATGGGCTTATGCAAATCGCGCTTGAGTATAGGCCGAGGATATTATCGCGATATGATCGTTTTAAATAAATCGGGCTTCCCCGGAGGGAAGAACCGAGGCGCTTTTTTAATGTCCCGCCGGCCAAGTTTTATGTACTTCCACGCGTGCGCGCGCGCGAGAAGCGATTAATTTGCTGATTTAAATTCGCCACTGCTTAGCCACCTACTCTATAACCCCATAACCGGGAGGTCCGACTTGCGTAGTTCGTTTTTTTTCTCTCGATAAAACCAGTCAGTTGGATAGATTTTTGGCCGATTCGTGTTCGATCTACAACCCGTACGCGCCCATAACGCCGTTTTTTCTCTCTCTCTCTCTCTCTTTCCTCCTCAGCGGCTGCTTCGATTATATTGAAATAAGTTACGTCAAGCCTCTCGAGATGTCCTGGCCCCCGCGAGCACGCGACCTTGGCATCCGAGCGTCACACATCACCCGGCACACTTTTTATTTAGGCTCTTTGAACAAACAAAAAATGGCATACAGCCGTAAAATTGACAGTGTAGTCGATGATAGGTCAGCTGTGGCGCACGCGAGAGAGAGAGAGCACATGCTGGGCAGAAAAATATATATCAGCTGATCGGCCGATATCGTTACAACGTAACGCGCGCGTAATTGAGAGAATTCTACCCTGCAACAAACAGGCGTATAAGCGGTAATACCATTAAACTGCTAATTGCACTGGCGCGGCCGCTTGATTTACGCCGCTGACGCTGAATAAGCCGGCTCATCAATTTCCGGGCTCGAGACGCGCGCGCCAACGATTATTCACGTGCGGGCCGCGTTTGTGTGCAGCAGCAGCGACGAAGAAGACGACGTTCGGGAATATTCGTCGGGAGGTGACTTTTCGCGGCGGTAAAGGAGAGGAGAGCACGAAAAAAAAGCGCAACGCCGGGGAAGAAGCGAGCAAGGAGAGACTGGGAGACACGCAGGCGCAGACACGGAGAGCGGCTTTGTCATTAAGAAATCATTAAACGTTTTTAGTCGCATTAGGCAAATGCGAGAGACTGCATGTCTAGCCAGCAATGCGCGCGCGATTCTATTCGGCGTTAGATATCCATCGATCTTTTCCTTTGCGTTTCTTATTATTATTTTTTGCAGGGCGGGAGGGGGGCCGGAACCTGTTTCACCTTAGATTATTGCGGCTGGTGCGTGAAATTGTTTCTATCGATGGGGAACAACAGAAAAAAAAGAAAAAAAAACGAAAAAAGATGCGTAATTCGTTGGATAACAGAGAGTGCAAGAATCGTGGGTATGTGTGTACGTGTGGAGTTATCAGTTAATCGGATCTTGTTTGCTTGACTCATCGGCAGTTTTTCACTTACTCGGCGTCTATACGTAAAAGATCAAGATTTGCAAGAGAATAGAGGATTTGCGAAGTTTGGCCTCCGACGCTTGTGCTTCGTTAGGAGCAATCGAGAATCATCTTCACGCGCAACGCTTTATACCGTTAACTTTATACTCGATTATCGGACGTAATTTTTAAAAGTGTTACAATCAACAAAGACACGGTAAAAATTCGACGCGAATCTCAACAATTAACCTATTGCATAAACAGTAATACACGACACTTTAATATAGCGTATAGTATAGCCGTAACCGAGTAACAAAAATTACATAAATCACGATATATTATCGGGGTTATAAAAATTTTTTATTCGCTAAAACACTTTATGAACTTATAGCTCCTTCGACTTTAATCCGTTCGTTTAACCTTCATTATCACTTCATCGTCATCTATAACGTTCTTTTCGTCGTTATTCTTCGATTATGATAACTATCGGGATCGTCCAAGTCTCAAACGGACACGTTAAAAAGTTTCGACAAAAAACAATTAGATAATTTTCTCGTCACTTTTTCCAAAAAAAAAAAAAAAAAAAAAAAATTGCTACGTAACACTTTTTCGAGAATTAACGTATACGCTCTAATCTCCGATGCTTTTGTCGCTGACATTGCACACATTGTAAATTCGACTCGAGGCAATAAAATTAATTATTACACACATACGTCTAGCATGGGGGATTTGTTTTGAAGTGAATATTTCTAAAAATAATTATCATCCCGTGACCTTCCTCCTGCTGTGTATTTTCGTCAATACTATATGCATATATTGTTCGGGGCAAGAACATGGCGAATTTCGTCTGTGCGTTGTAAACAAGCGCCGCGGCGAACGAAGGGAATGCAACAAAAAAGTTTAGAGAATGAGAATTGACGCGGTTCGGTGAGGGGGGGGGGACGAGACGCGTGACGATTGCCATCGGGAGCCGCTATAATAAGCGTGTCATTATAGAGGACCTGTTCCTATCACCTGTCCCTCTCTTCTTCGCCGCGAGCTAAGAAAGAAAAGAAAGCATGTTTCCATGGTAACCCTTCGTTTTTTGCTCGGGCCGTGGAAAATTTTCCGACCAGACCAAACGACCGGTCAGGTGTCTTTATAGCGTTGAACTATAACGTTCGAAATATTCCGACTGAAATTACAGGGGGGAGAGGCTGTGCGATGATCGTTTATGATCCTCTTCTTAGGAGTAATTTCATATGTATTTTGATACATCAAGTTTTTCGTTACATCGCTTTTCTACGGAATTAACGATTACGGTCACGCATTGAATCTCGTTTCAAAATTGATTATTAGAATGGCTCGTTGATTATTTAAACGAAAATTTTGTTTTTTCCGAGCAAGGCGACATATCCTTTAATTGATGGCGTCGTGCAATAGATCGTAACACAATAAGGTAAGTAGAATTTATGGCATCGTGACTGGCTCGTTGCATAAATTAGGACGCCATAAAGTGCCCGCAGTTGTATAGTCTTCAAAAAAAATTATAATGTCGTCAACATTGATTCTATTTTCTGACGTATTAAACGATAAGAACTCATTCATTTTCATGCTCGTTAAAGGCTGAATTGATTTGTAAAGTCGGTCAACATGCAAGGTCAATTAAATGTAATAAAGCTTATCGCCAGACAATAATTTCTAATGAAATTATCAATCGGCAAAACAAAGTCAGCCGGTTATTTTTTACTGATTTAGCAAAATCTAAATCACCAATACAATATCAGCCTATCGGATTAAAAAAAAAAAGGAAGAGGAAAAAAGTATGACGTTTCAAACGATCGTGCGAACTACGTCAAATCAGACCTTAAACAAGAGCTAAAGCCCAGTGAAGGCATTGACCTGCAAGTTCCTTGGATACAAAGAAAAAGCTGAGGTATGCGAGCGACGGATAGGCATACTCTTAATTATAATGGCAAGGCCGAACAAGAGCGCGCGACCTTGCACTCTCGCGCGCGCTGCAGGCTCTATATATCCGAAGAAAATGGTAACTAGCTCGAGACGCGCTCATTGTCGAGAGCTGCAAAGACAAACACGACTCTTTTTGTTTGTTTTTTTTTTGTTTTCTGTTTTTGTTTTCTCGCGACAGATAAGACGACAAATGGTAGTCCCCGCGCGAGAGAGAGAGAGAGAGAGAGAGAGAGAGAGAGCGAGAGAGAGAGAGAGAGAGAGAGCTGGTCAATTCGACATGTCCATTAAAGTCTCGATGAAAGGATTTTCGAGGCGCCCGTTCAAGCTTTAATGCCACGAATATCAAGCATAATTTGTTGCCATAAGCGAAAAGTGGTGGAAGCTCCCGAAAAACATGAGCTTCGAATATTGAGACGTTTTACCGAGAAAATGGTATAAGTAGGGTGCTTTGATGAGCTGCGATTATAAGAGGTAGATCGGTAATGGGAAAATTATGATCGGAGATTTACGCACGTCGTTGCGTTTTATTTTTTGAGAAACTGGAAAAAAAAAGATCGTTTAGTGGGTGATCGATAAGCGCTGAGCTGGTAAAAATAATTTAATTTGATTTTGATTAGGATGTAATTGATGAGTTGCAAAGTCGGTAATGCGCGTGTTTGCGCAAAATCGAGGCAATTACGCGGCATTAACGTCATTAATAGAGAAAGAGAGAGAAAAAATTTAGTTTTAATAGGAAAAGCTTTTTTTTCAATGAAAAATTGAAGATATCGGCAAGTTCAAGGATCATGCATTTGTTGGCGCGATATGCATTTTAATCTAGTAGAAAGAAACATAGATAAACTGTTGGGTCACGTTATCTTTCTTTATTTACGGATGTAATCTGATAGATTTAGAAAAAAAAAGGTAAATATGTAAGATTCAAATTTGACATAGTAAAATGGAAAAATAGATTACGTAAAGATGTCACAGATCAAAGTTAAACGCGTCGACGTCGATTATTCAATCGGGAAGCTTTAAAGAGCTCCCAACGAAAAAGTACAGCTTTTTTCATGCGCACTCTCGTTATGTCAAGAGTCAACAGGTCTTATCAGCCCGACAATGCAATGCCCAGCAAAGACGCACGATCGAGTCCGAAGAAAAACAGAGAGCCGAACGAGACGCGGTACCGCAGTGTTATAATCTCTTAAAATATACGTCAGACAATGCAATTACTTAAGCGCGCTCGCCGCGCTCCGCTGGATTTTCAGCGTAAGAACATGTGTTTCGTTACTCCGGAATACCCTCGACCCTCGACTTTGGCGCGTCAATTAACGATTTATCGAAATCAAAATTGCGCATGATTAACAGTGGCCGCGTCGTCAAACCGAGTTATCTTCCATCATTAATAAAATTTTATGCCCCGAAACGGAGATGTTTTCTTTCTTTCGCTTTTTTTTTCTTTGCCGTTCTCTCTCTCTTTCGCTTGGAAAAAAGATCAAGGGGGGCCAAAGTGTACGGAAAAGAATTTACGTCGTTTCCTCCCCCCCAAAAGTGCCGATTCACAATTTACGCAGGCAACCATGACTAATGGAAAATAACTCGTGACACATAAACAATTGGTCGATATCCTGTGGAATGTCGTTAATGCGCCCCCTTTGAAAAGCCAACGGATAAATTTTGGAGAACAACCGTTCTCCACGCGGGCCATAATAATTTCCATATGAGTTCTTACACGCGGCTACGCACGCTTTCCTCGCAAGGCAAGCGGCAGTAAAATCGTGCACGGGTGAACGTAAGAAGCCCGCGGGCTTACGTCTCCTTTCCTCGCTCTATCGCAGGCTAATTCGCGCACGCATAGCTGGCTCCCTTTTTCTCCATTCGCCGTTCTCCCCCCCCCCCTCCTCCGCAAGCGGCTCTCGTCGCATCTCCCACGTGCGTGGTGGCGTTCATTCGCGCGCGCATAAACGCGCCTCTCGAAAGTTCGAATCTGGTTAGTCGGCGATTGCCGCAACGAGGCGAAAGTCCTCCCAGCTCCCATGTGCCGCTGCTAAAGCTAATGCTACTGCGCGTATGGCCGTTCGACGGACCGGCCTCTATTCCCTATTTTTTTTTTTCATTTTTTCCTTCGTATTGTGAAATTGCAAGATAACGGCTTTTCAGTCCTCTCGGTTTTTGCTTACTTTTTTTTTTTTATTGAAAGGGAGATTGCGGACGAAAAAACTGGTTTTTCGCGAGGAGAGAGGCGCGGCTTTTTAGGATAGTTGGATAAATTTTCTGTGTTTCAATAATCGAGTGGTTTTATGCGACGTTTTATCAGGCGACGTGTGGATTGGATAAAAGTAAAACAAAACGAAGGTGCGCACGTTTTTTCGGAGATTTTTCAGCGAATCTTGCGGCATGCGAGAAGAGAGCGAAGGTTTTTGCTTTTCGACTTTTTGCAGAGAAATTAATATATCGTTGCGATACCGTATTATTTGTCCATGTCCGCCAAAGAATTTGGTGATCGATCGTACACCGGATGCGGCTTTTCAAGCTGCACGATCGATTGAAAAATATAAAATCAATAACGACGAATCGGCAGGATTATGGAGCCTGTTTCTTTCTCCTGACGTCAAAATTCTTTTTCTGGACGCGCGTCAAAAGGCTCGAACGAATATGCATTTGTTTATTTTGATGGGCAAGATGTTAGAACGTGATTCTATAGTTAAAAATACAGGATAGCGTGACGTTAACAACAGGATGTGAAGAATTGCATTTTGTTTGCTCGGTGAAAACCCGATTGGCGCATGGACGCTGGGATTTTCAAAATGTAAAAACATTGAAAAAACAGCTATGAGTGCATTGGCTATTAATTAAAAATTGCAGGCATCGTGAAAACGTCGTTAGCAAATAAAAGAAAAAATGGGAAAAACAATTTTTTCTCCAGCTCAAGCGACATTATATATTTTCGCAAAAATATTTGTATTTACAAGTGTATCGAGAGTATTGAAAGCCCCGCAATTTTTGACGCGCGCGCGCGAAGCAAAACGGTATAATTTGCGCGAAAAAAAGCGCGCAACTTATGGTAAATATATAATTTCAAGCTAATCGCTTTAATCTCACCAGCTGGCCTTCACCGCCGAGCACATAGCAGTCGCTTTAAACACAAACCCCACGTATTTTCTCCGTAATTCTTTTTTTTTATTTTAATCAAGTACGAGACGCCAAATTAATTCGTATACGCGACATTTTTTTTCTTCTAATCCACGACTAAATTTGAAATGAAATATAAAAAAAGCGCGAATAAAATTAATTTCATAAACAGGCTTAAAACAATTCATATAAACTCGTGTAGTGTACAAAGCTTACTAATCTCCGCACATTAAATTTCCCGGCTGCATCCGATACATAGAAATAATTGCAGAGCTCGATAGCTCAGCAAGTGTCATTGATTAATTCAAGTCTTCCTCGTTCGCCGCGTATACACACACGCGCGCACGCGTATATCGCTAACTTTAATGAACGGAAATACCGTAATGTGAATAATCAATCCCCCTCCTCCTCCTCGTCCTGAAACCTCTGCACATCGAAATAACGTGCCGTGCGCCAAAAAGTATCGAGCAAAGTAGATGCCAACAAAACAAAAAATAAGGAGCAAACGAAAAGAGAGCAAAATAGCGTTCGCCGGGTCATTAGCCGGGCTCCGAACAACAGTGTAAATCGCGCGACCTCGAGCTCCCACGGAGCGGGCAGCGTTGCAGCAGCCCCTCTCGGTGTGTGCCAAAAAAAAAAGAAGGAATAAAACAAAAACAAAAAACGAAGGCGCGACGGGTCCTAGAGGATGCGTATGTGTATCTGCGGCTCTTCCACACCCCACGGGTAACTTTCCACTGGTAAACTTCCACTCGCCAAGCCCTTCACTCGTCCTTAAGGCTCTCTCTCTCTCTCTCTTTCTCTCGACTCGCTAACCGCGGAGTCATTGTACCCGGAACGCCCCGCGGAAAGTTACCAACGTCGTCTTCGTCGTTAGTCGGCGCCAAAGTCCGAATAGCCGTACGAGTGTGCGTGTAAGGGGGGGAGGGAAGAAGGGGAGGCTTTATCTCGGCTTTTTATCTTTAAGACGGGTCCTTACGGTCCCGCCGCCCGGCACTCCCGAGAGCGCGGGAGGCAGAGAGGGGGGCAGGGACCGGCTTTCCGAAGCAATCGGAGAAGTGCCTCGGCTGCCCGTGGAATGTCCGAATTGCAGAGGCCGAAAATCCGCAAGAGGCTTTTCGGAGAGCAGCCACAACGCGCGAGCAACCGGTCTTGGTGAACTTGGCCTTCGTTACCATTATTTCGTTACGGTTTATTTTATTCTCTCTCTCTCTCTTCTTCGTCTCGTAATGCGATTAACTGTTTCGTTCATCGTTTTGTGTGTAATCGATTCTTTTTTTTTCTTTCTTTATATTTATACTGAAAAATCATCGGCAGATAATTTGTGAAAAAAAAAACGGTCGTACGAGTAATTTCTAATGCGGAGGGAGATAAGTTTGGCTATTGAAACAATTTGTTTCTAATTGCAGTGTTATTTTGCAGTATTCACTAATGCTGAAAGCTTTAGATAATGGGATACATGATGGAATAACATTCGAGCTGTCTCTCTCTCTCTCGCTCTTTCTGCGTGAACTTTGCTTGAAATAAAAAAATTCATTCTCCTAACGAATATTTATGACTGCCGATACTATTGTCTACAAAGCTTACGACCTTAAGGAGAAAGAAAATTGATAAAACTTTTAAAAATCATGTTCAGAGCGCTATTATCTCGGTGACAATGTTATTGTGCTCTCAGATTATTGATTCATTAGTGCGCGCGCGCGCGTACGTTTATTGAAACTTAGTGTCCAATAAACGTAATTACAATTGCAATCTTAGAGGAAAATATTACGAAAAATAATGGTTAATGCTTGTAATAGTTGAAATTGAAAAAAAAACCTTGTCGACGGGGCTCCGAAGTGGCTCAGTCGTTAAAGCGTCGGCTTAGCAATCCACAGCTCGTGGGTTTTCAAAAGCCCGGCGTTCGGTGCGGCTGAGTCACAGCGGCAGTCCTGCCGAATAACGCTCAACTGAGTTTTTTTGCATAGGCAAAATTTGTTTTTTTTCATATTTTATATGGTACATCTATCAAACGCAAACTACGCGCACTTACGAATAATTAACAATCTGTATTCTACCCGAGGTCTACGACCGTCTATTTTAAAAAAAAAATCATATTTTATTTATTTATTTAATAACAATTTAGATGCTGTAATATAACGATTAGGAATTGAATATTCATTTTATTAGAATTATCAGTCGTTTAAAAGCAATGCTCTTTATTATTTTTTCCCCTTTTTTTTTAAACATACATCAGAGATTCAGCGTTTTGAAATTTAAATAGAAATACAAATTATTAATAAAATCCCATAAAATTCCAATAAACGTATAAAAATCCTTAGAAATTATTATTTTGCAACGTTTCGTAGTTACTTTAGTAAGCGCAATTAATTTTCCAAACTTAATATAGTAATAAAATTTTGAAAAATAATAAATTATGCATTGTGTTCAAGCGGCGATTTAGCAACATTCTTGTGTTTACGTCGTTAAAAAAGAGAAAAAAATAGTCTGAGCAGTCGGGGCGGAGAAACCCTAGAGATAAAATGTAAGGTCAAAAAGCATCGTAACGAATTAATTTTATGTGTCTCGCGCGAGAAAAAGAGGAGAGACATGCAGGATATTCAGGTCGGCTTGGGACATCGATCAAGGATGAACATTATTGGCATTGATTAGCCGAAAAATATGTAGGTGTTAAGAGTATTAAATTACAAATTATTAGACGGAGTCGTTTTTACTTTTATGCGATATTTTGAAACGGAATCTCGCCGAGTAAGAAGTCGTTAAAAATTTTTTTTCGATGCTTATTTCATAATTAATATTTCCAGCATTTGAGAATCTTTTTTTTTTTATGGCTCAAGGACTGTCGGCACGATATAAGAGTTATCGAGTCAGCCTCATTCATAGGCCAAACGAGATGAAAACTTTTCTCTTTCTTTTTTCTATTATCTTTCTTTTCTCTCCACGTCGGACTATCAAACGATTCGTATAATTTCTCAACTTTTTATTATTGCCAATATAAAACTATCATCACCTAATAATAACAAAAACTTTATTTTGTTATACGTGGGCTTTATCGTCAAACTCTATTTCTTTAAAAAGAAGAGTAAACTAATGAAATTCATGATAAGGTCAGCCTTTGAATAGTTTTCGGAAACGTATTATAGTACAGATGATATAACAATCATTCAATCACTGGTTCAAGTGTAAAAAAGCTCATTTATCAATCAAATCGGGAACAATTTGAAAAAAGTCATAGATTAAAATTAAAAATTCAGTATATTATTTTGCCTGAAATTGGAATTAATTTCAATTTATAAAAAATTTTTTCTCAAACCAGAACTGGAATTTATTCTTATTAAGTTCATCAATCATAACACGTTTCCATATCAAATTTCAATCAAACGTATGATAAATGAGCGTCTTCTTTTTTTTCGGCAATTAAATCTTAAGTTTTTATTACGGTACATTGTTTCCAATGACGTAGTTGGTCTCTTTAATTTTTTGCATTGCATATTATTTACTGAAAAAAAAATAATAAACTGCTGATTAACATTTTCGAGGAGGAAAAAGTCTAGGCCTCAAAAATTATATTGATTTAAATAGCTGTATAAAAATTAAGATAATATCTCTGTATACGAGCGTAGTTCCTTATCTCAAAAAAAAAAGAATCGTCCAATAACTTTTTTTATTCCTTTTTCCTTATTGCAGATATGATTTATCATTGAAGTAGCGATATGTAGATGAAAAGAATTAGAGTAGGCTAGCCAAATCACCTGCGGTATTAATTTACGTTTTTTTCCCCTCCTCCAGAGCCCATTAATTTTTTTCCAACGATCGAGAAAAGTCTAGACGCAATTTCGAGTAATTACGTCTTTACCTAAGAATGCGATCGCATTATGAGCTCTGAAAATAAACAAAATTATTGTCACACCGTTTAAACGACGGCACTAATGACACACTTCTGTCATCGACAGTCCTATATCGAGCGAGTTTCACAACCTCCGCCTATAAAGAGACAAATTAACGCTTGTACAATGACCGCCTACTGCAACCTTATTCAAATGAACGTTCTGAATTGCGCTTAGCATCGTAATTTCAGTGAAATCGCATGCTAACTCGTTTATAACCAACAAGAGTTCACAATTTTATAAGTCGTTAAAATTCATCAACTGGCAAAATATTACTTTTGGTTTTGTTTTTTACTTATTATAGAATAATCTGCTTTGTGGCTTTGCTCCTACAATGGGATAAGTTCAAACTGTAAGGGAAATTTCTTTTGCAATTCACTTACCTCTGCCGATGTATCTATTGAATCTCATCGATCGTTTATGAGATTCAGTTGCCTAAAATCACAATTTTAAGAGAACGCAATTTTGTAAGCTTTTTACGAATGTCAATGTAAAGTTTTAATTGAAATTTGAAAATTTATTCTTTAGCGTATACAAATGTCAAATTTACAAGTATTTTTCTTAGAAACAATATCATAACGAAACATAAATTTTCTTCTCTAATTTCGATATTTATATGAAAAGACAGGTTTTCTCAGCAAAGTAAAGCAACGCAAATCTCATAACCACCATGAGCATTGCTCGTATACGATTTTTAAATTTTTGTTGCGTGAACGGTAATGAAATTTTGTGATGGAAAAAACTTTATGAAGATGCAAATGAATATTTATCTAAATTGCTAATACTTCTTTAAAAATACAATGATAGAACTTGATTATAAAAAAAAGGACGCGGTTAAGCCGCTCCAACGAAATAATCGGAAATCGACAATTAAAAAGACCCAAAAGTGACCAATGATCGTAAACATAAAAAAAATTGCATTCTCCGAAATCAAACAATAGAATCACATACGTACCGTGAAAATCGCTAAAGAGCATTACACCTTACACTTATCCCACCACCATCACCATTGCCACAGCAACGAAATCGCAACAAGCATATATATCACGATTCCAAGCTTTAACAGACTCTTTTGCTTTTTGTTTTTATGATTTTTACTTTTCGAAGTCGGCTGCAGGGGGACCCGTGGCGTGTCCAATATCAGGATATCGGTAAGTCCGAGCGGCCGAGTTCCTCCATCCTGCCGCGGCGGACCTTTCGGCAACTCCTTCTGACCATCCTTGGTCAGTTCAGTGGGATTTCTCGGGCCTGAAATATACACATCGACGATTTAAGTCTTTTTGCAATCCAAACGATTGCAATGAAAAATTCGCTAAAACTTTGAATAATTTTAGCTGTCTGCGAATTGTTAATGTAATACCCCTTTTTTAGCATTCGATGATGATGGTATTAGACAAAAAAGTTAAAAGTTAAGCGAAAAGTACGTGCAAGAAAGAATCCCGAGAATCCGATGACTGTGTATCGGCGATGACAAACATATCGCGTTAATACCCTATTTGCTCTCTCTCTCGTATTTGAAAATTTTTAGTCGTTGAAAGTTCTTAATAAACGCGTCCAATGGAATTTTATTCGATTATGCGCTAATAGCTTGTAAATAACTCAAAGGTCGATGGATTAAAACGTTGTAAGTGGTTTATGAGTTTTTTAAAGATAACGTTTGGATTACACATACACCTTAAACCGTGATTATTATAAGGTAGGCACTTGATATTGAAAACGTACGTGATAAAAGCTTTGTGACATCCATCGTCATTTTTATATGTAAATGATTTTTGAATGATGTAATTCCCTCGAGAACTTGTATGTGTAGGTCTAACTACGTATTAACCTAAACCAAAAGTCAAGCAGTAATGTTAAACGCAAAAAAATATTTTAGCCTAATAATTTATAATTTTTACCTCAAAATCACGCGTATTATATAACGTTAATAACTATTCACATTTTGCGTGATTTTTCACGTACATACTTGAATATTTTTAAGTTTTAGAATATTTTTGTATTTGAAAAAAAAAATAAACAAACTATTTCAATATGTAACCAAATCGATTTGCTGCTCATTGCAGACACGATAATAATAACATTTAATTATTGACGTATCCCGCCACTTTCTTTTCGATCATAAATCTTGCAACACGCGTTGCTCGACAGCTCAAAAAGATTAACTAAAGAGGGCATGTGAGAAGAAGCAGAATGTTAAAGATAACGCTATTAACCACGAATTTTTATTTACATGAAAAATTTTGGGGCTATCGTTTTGTCAGTTATCACAGATTTATTTATTTTTTCTCTCTCTTCTTCCATAGCGAGTGCATTTCTTTTTTTTTTCATTATCGTATCGCAACACTTTTCTGTAAACAAGCCCTATCGGAAATCTGGATTTCACGTGCTCGAAGAAAAAATCGTTAGAAAAATGAGTTGACCGATTAGAGAGGCAAACGAAAGCGATCGCTTCCCTTATTCTCGGCTCTTAAAATAACATCTCAAGCTTTTATGAATTATTGAGATGCCCGTAAGTGTATTTCAGCGGATCTTGAATAACTTAGACGTGTGTGTGTATTTTTTTTCTCTATGAATTTAAAAAGATAATCTGATAAGTAAATTTTGTCGCGTTATCGCGTTTGTATATTATTAAAAGTTTATTGCACGTAACGGTGGGAAACTGTGACTGATAGCGTCGATTAGTAGAATGATATTATTGAAACGCAATTTTTTTTCTCTCTCTTCACAAACACGTGAGCAGAATCAAAACATTTTACTTCTTCGATATGTTAATTTACAATTATACATTTAAATCGTATGGTATTCTCATATTTATCTCTTATTTAATTTTACTATAAAATTTTTAATGGAACCTCTTATATGAATTGTCAAATTATCGTATCGCTATAGAATTTGTAGCTTAATTAAAAAGTACTAAGTTAATTATTAATCGTGTGAAAATATACAAGGAAGTGAATAACAAAAAAATATAAATATTACGTAAATTTGGAAATTCTTTTCCTCCTTCAATCCAGTTATAACCCATAAAAATATTTAAATTCGTCGCTCAAGTCTGTTTGCTTAACAAAAAAAAGAAAAAAGATTTGTTCACAACAAATCGACAATTCAAAGTAAAGAAATTTTTAAAATGTCAATTAATACACTTATATTAATTCTGCTTCTGTGTAGATTTAACGTTTAGATATTATCGGAAATACAAGAGAGCACGACATGAAATGTAAAATTAATAGTAGCTACTCTATCGAAATGTACCGATAAGATACATAGTTCATTGAACCAATTTTCATTAAGAGACGACGACTTAATAGTTTCATCCGAATAAACCCGCACGAACTTCTCGACAAAAATTAATTTTTTCATATACGATCATTACCAAATTGAAAAAAAAGCCACAAAATTTTCCATAAACAAAATGTATATTCCCGGAGCAATAGCACTAAGCTAATGCAGCAATCAACCGGAACCTCTATAATCCTGTCACTGAGAAGCCCGTAAAAATTCCTTGAAAATTACCCACGGGAACAAAAAAGGGAGAAACAGAGGGATGCACGCGTGGGCAACGGCGAGGCAATCTTCGCGATAGCTAGACATTAACTCCCATCCTCGCGCCGCAAAGAGTGTGTGCAGCGCAGAAGAGAGTGACCGACCGAGCCACCGGTAGAATTTCCATTTCCGCCGGCGGCGCGGAAGTGAGTCTAGGCCTCACGTGCCGATCGTTCGTTCGTGCGTACGCGCGAGAGCGGCTACTCCATATGCGTGTTCTTAGACTTTTACGACTCCGGAATGACGTCTTTTCGATCGACTATTGGCCTTTTTGTACACCGCGCACACCCCGGACACGCGGTTGTATTGTTTTCTTTTTTTTCTCTCTCTCTCTCTCTTTTTGGGGGGCGGCGGCGAGAGGCTCGTTTTATAGCGACGATACTTTTTAATCTTACGGCTGATTTTCGTGAAGCTCAATTAGGGGGGAGAAAATCGGATGAACATTTAACGAGGAGGGAACTCCCATAAACCGATAGGCAAATTTGTCGTTTAGAATTTTATCGGTCTATAAGTGATGGTTAATTATACGCAGCATAAACTCTGATTGAAATTTTTCGACGTTAAATTGTTATTTTAGAAGCGAATTAATGTGGACGTTTGAAGTGAAATTGTTCATTTTGCTTTGAATCAATTGAAAAAGATGTTGTTTACCGTACTAAAAATAACTTTTTAAATAAGGACTTTCGTCATTCAATATCAAGAAAAGATACGGATATTGTCATGATGTTTATCAAGTCTCTAAATCAAAATATCACATTAATCGACGCAAAAAGATAAACATACGTTATTCTCGCTCAAATTAATAGTTAAAGCTATTGAAAAAAGAGCCTCAACTCGCGAATAACTCAGAAACAATGCAATTTAAATTCACAATACTTTTCATAAGCCTTTGTTTTTACCGCTGCAATCCTACCGGTATCACATAAATTATCCATAACACTGACGCAAAGATCGTTGAAATACAGGTTTTCTAATTTGTTTTTAAAGTGGCAAATATTCTAGAAAGAGATGAGAAAAAAATCCTGATCGGGACCATGAGGTCAGAGTGTCTAACTCACGAGCGTGTAACGTATCGAGCGCGTACGTAGCGCGCTTTTTATTCGAGATAGGAAAAATATTTGATTTTTTTTTTAGTTGCCGTCGCCGTTGTTAATTTAAAAGAAAACGCAACCGTTTGATGCCATCGACGAGTTTCCGAACTGAATTTAATTACGAGAATGCGCATGTTGAGCTCGCGCATATACATGCGCCGGCGAGTGGTACGAGCGTAGTTTACACTTTTTGCCGGATTATTCAAGAAGCGAATTCGGTGCAATTAACGCCGCTGCTTATCCTAGATTATGTAATTTTATTGAAATCAACTTCGCGCTATTAAGTAGCTTCCACACGCGCGTACGGACATAAATTTCGACTGTCTCGCACCTTCCGATTGCAGTGCTAATTTATATAAAATACAATGCCAGACTTTTTCGATATATACATATAGTCTGTAGGATATAGAATCACATATCAATGAATCAGTTTATTTTTTATTCTTCTGTTTACTTAATTGAACGAAGGCCGTTTGGTTAAACAATTCGCCGGGCATGAATTATTCAAATCATATATACGCGCCGATGTACAAACAAAAATAACAATTGCAAAAACTAAAAGCGATGAAAAAGAGAGGCTCGCTTTATTTTTGTACATGCGGTTCAAATCTGTTCCTGTTTGCAATCATTAGAGAAGCCTCCTGTTTTTTTTTGTTTGCTTGCAAAATTTTCATAATTGGATAAAAATTACTCGGCTTATACACAGCGCGAGAGGAGAGCGGCCGCGTTAAGAAAATGTAATTTGAGAAAAAGCGCGTTTGAAATTTCATTCTAGCGCTCGGCGCGCGAAGCCGCGTGCAGCCGTTACCGTTATCGCTACTGTTACTCTTCGCGATCGATCCTCTTCGATTTTTGGCACTTGTCAATGACTCTTGCGCTCGATTTTGAAAATATTTATGTTACACGTTCTTTATTGCACTTACCGGTCGATTACCGGTGTTATAGCTTAATACTTATTAGCAACGAGCCTCGTAAGATTTGCGAATTCACGCGGTTAGTCGTAAATTCTCTCGGTTATCAACACTTCCTTAGGATTATGGCGAAGAAAGGGGAACGAAAGAGAAAAACCACAAGTTTAACGCTCTAATTCGAAAACCGTTGGTCATAAATATGTTAAATTAATAGCTTATCGGAATGATCATCATCATGAGAATCTCACTGTGCTAAACCTCCCTCTCTCTCTCTTTCACTTTGCACGACATCGTAATAATTATTAAAATTAAAGTCTCGTATCCTGGCCGTTAAGATTCCATTGAAAAATCAAGCAGCATGAAAAATTATAATCACTTCCAGCTATACATGCGCCTCGCAAATTTTTCCATCGGTAAGCGGCACGTAATTCCCCGCAGCACAAGCCTCCCGTATACTACCCGCTAAGCAAACACGCACAACCATGCAATTATCTTGAAAATTAATCGCGATAAGCGAGTACTCACATTTCGAGAATCTGGCGAAGCACAGTAGGTTCCTCATCTCGGCGACCGGACAGCACTGAGGTTCAAAACAAACTTGTCAGTCCCGAAATGGTAAAAAATTGTCACTGATCGTTGCTTCTCCAACGAAATAACCAGCCGGCTAGTCCCGCGCACAACAAGAGCTCGCGCGCGACCGCGAATATACTCGATCGCGAATGCTTTGGCACGCGGAGGGCAAAAGATCGGACTTTTCGTCGAGGGGGGAGGGCCAGAACGAAAAGAGGGGGCCTCTCTGCCAAATATCGCTGTCGGGCGTGTGCGAGCAGCGGCGCGCTTATTACGCGCAGCCGAGGAGCTCGCTACGCTTATATATCTCTCTGTGCCTAAGCGGCGCTATAGGCGGCTCTCTCTCTCTCTCCCTCTCTCTCTCTCATACACTCACTCTCTGACTAAGTGTCTCGTCCTCGCGGCTTTTACAACGCAGACACACCGATGCCCGTTTGATCGGCTATGCGCCAACTGCTTCGATGATGCTACTGCCACTGACACTCTGCTGCTACTGTGCTCCGTTGCTGCTGCTCGATTTTTTTTTCGATGTGCGCCGCCAACGCCGTCGGCACATGTGCCGATAAGCCCGAGGCAGTCCCTTACGGCTCCGGGGGCGATACGCCGCACGACGTTCGGGGAGGGCACCCGTTATCTATCTGGGTCCGGGATCCCGAGTCTGACGTACCCCGTGCGATCTTCGACGATCATCAGCCCCGCTCTTGCTTTCGTTCTATCTCTTCTTCTTTACTTTTTGTTTCTTCTCTTTTTTTTTTAAGTGTGACCAAGTGACGAGATAGTGTTGCCGAACGTTGAGACGACGATGGAATTCTAAGCAGGCCGAGGTGGACGCTCGGCTATCCCTGAATGTACAATGAATCGAAAGCTCGACGTTTTTTGTCGATTGGTTCTCGGCGCGTTGGGGATGAAGTGGCAGGGGAATAAAAAGTCGGCGAACGTGTTTTCTTTGTCGCCGGCTTCTTTTTGCACGAGCGACGCGAACGACACTCTTTAGACGGGGATGTGCCGGCGAGTGAGAAAAATGGAAATGCTCGTAATGCAGATTTTTCTCTTCGCGCCTTATTCGACGTTGTTATAATCGTGGCATTTTCTTTGTTTACCTTTATTGTTGCGGAGAAAAAAAAAGGAAACATCGGGGATGATAAATTTTGCGTTTTAGGCATTTCGGCACGTATTTCGCGCGATTATTAATAATCGAGGCTGCTTTACGTAATACGGGACGAAGCGAGGAAATTAAAACTCGTGCTCTTTCGCTTGTATACCTTTTTGCCACGGAGTTAGCGTCCGAGCGCGTTGAAGGAAACAAAAAAAAAATGAAAAATTTTTAATTGATACTTTTATTCAATAAACGACACGAGAATCGGCTTCGAACGATTAAAACGTAACTCGTTGGCATTTTACATAACGATTGTAACGGAAACAAAAAATTATTATTTCCTTTATACGAATTTCGTTAATTAATTTATTTATCTGCAGTTGTCACAAGGAGCAACCCTTTTAAATTTACAATATTTTTTTTTTCGTTAACGACCTTGGCCCCGATATTCTCAAACGTACGTATTTCACAAGAGCCGCATTGGCCCACTATAATAGTACCTAAATTTCCGAGGATTTATGAGATTGGACCGCTTGTCGCAGTTAATCAATTAATCGAGTAACCAAGACATATGTTAATCCCAAGAATTCAGCATCAAATTTTCACGAAATTCATCGGGCTGAAAGATAAGGACGCCTAATGTCTCATCCTCTGCGTTTCATTACACTTTTCGAAAATTCATAAATTTCCTCCGCTACCCCGAGCAAGTGACACATTGACAGGAGCTACTTAATTTTGCAGCTACCCGGCATTTTTTCGCTAGTGGATCAATATCCTTGGTCGGCTAATTTGAAAATCTCGAGGTAAACAAAAAGACTCTACTCTTTACCCGCCAGGAGCCATTGCGAAAGCCGTCTAGTTGAGCAGGCTATGGTATTCGGTTATTTCATTAAAATAAGCAGCAACGACGTGGTTGAAACACAGTTTATCCATTATCCTTTTTCGGCTCGATCGAGATTGGTGTGAAATTACAGCCTGTGCCACACTCCGGCGTACACGCGCGGCGTCTCTGTCTGTACTCACGGAATCCCGCGCGTATTAATTTGAAATTGTAAATGCGTTTAAGATATGCTTGAGCGAAGGCACAAGTCGATTATGCTATTAATTCCAGTCGGATACTCGTTAATTTAATTCCTCGGGCTTGCGACATGCTCATGGCACGTGTAAAACTAGGAGAAAGATGGAACGAATATACGTATACGATTATACGTAGTACATTGTCGTGCTCTCGCCTCGGCGATTCTGTCAAAAAAGCCATTTGTTTACAAACACAGCCCGAGATTTCGCGCGTCTTTTTCTTTTTAATCGCCCAAGCTAAACGCGCGTCGTTAAAGAAAAAGGAGAAAAAAAACAACAACAACAAGGCACATCTGACAATCGGCATCGCTGCTTATCGCTGGCTCTATTAGAAAAGCCCAAGGAAGGTGTACACACATCGCGCGCGGCCTCTGAATCATCCGAGACAATTAACATATCAATCTGCATAGCATTAACAACGAAAACCCGAATGCCCCGAAAAAAAAAAAAGAAGAAACGAGTACGAGCTGCCCGGCGATATCTCTGTCTATATATCAAAGCCGAGGCGGCGCAGAAAAGTTTTTAGAACTAAGAACTTTTTATTATAACTCGTAAACTCGGCTTAATTTATCGGCCTCGCCAGGTTTTTTTCCTCAATCTCTTTTCCGCGCCGATCCCTGTCTTTTCTGCTCGGCGAGCATCTCCACAACACACGCGGCTTTCCTCGTCTCCACTTTCACGAGGCTCGCCTCGATCGAATTTCTTTTGCTTCTACAGGCAGCATCCAAAACGCAAAAGAACACAGCTCTGGCCGAGAGTCTAACGACACATCGGCATGGATAACTGTATGCTCACGGCGCTTGGATGTACGCGCGTTCGAAGGCTCGGGGAAATAAAGTTGCGAGCGTGTATAAGTCGGGCAGCGGAGCGCACTCGTCACGCGACCTTAACGTAACGCGAGCCGTTCCGTACGCTTGAACGTGTAAATTACTGTGGACTTAAGAAGGTATAACCGCGCCTTGTTTCCAAACGATGGATGCGATTCGTATAAGCTGCTTCTCGGGGCATATTTTACGCGGGCTCGTTTCGTTACAGCAAGCGAACGGAAGATTTATGTCTAAATTAAATAGAAAAAAGCCGTACACCTACGACAATGTTTCTTCGTCGATTTTTCGATTTTTATTTCATTTTTTCTTGTTCGAATCAAAGTTGCGGAAAACCGGCATATTATCGCTCGTGCGTACTTAAATATCGTCAACGGGAGTCGCCACCTCTGGAAGCTCGCCCTCGCACTTGTCCGTATTCTTCTCCTTCTCCTGTTGCCTCCTCGCTTGCTTGCCGTGCTCTATGATATCGTTGATCTCCCTGCTCGTCAAAGCGTAGTCTGCAACGAAGGGCAACAAATTCGTAAATTAAAATTCTTCCTTCTTCATCGGCCCGGAATATTATTATCACCTTGAACGTCGACTTTACTGTCGAGTGAACATATGGATTGGCAATCCTCATCGGCAAGCCTGAGCTTTCTTCCGCAGGTGTGCTTCTCCAGCGGCACCTTCAACTTCTCATTGCGCGCCCGCCTCCTTTGTCGCGCTCGAGTTTTGGCCTTACCACAATAGCTCGAATCCTCGCACTCCTCGCTGGCCTCTGCACGATTAGTTCGATCAACCCTTGCATCGCCATTGTTAATTAGCAAATGCCCGTACTCACCGCTATCGCTGTCGCACACGTTGTTTATCCTCTTGATATTCTCGCGAAGATCCCGAACGTTCACGATTTTCAAGACCTCCTTCTCCTCGAGCACGCAGAGTATGTGATTGACATCGAGATACTTTGCCCTTTCGTCGTAGGGCGGCTTTAGGCACTTCAGTATTTTGTGCGCGCACGGGCATTGCTCTTTCGGCAGCTTTCTTATCTTCCTACTCGACGGCTTCACCTTGTGGCCCTTTTCTTTCGCTTCTTTGTGTGCTGTAGGTAATAAGAGCCTTCGTTTTAGAATTATGAATTTGCATAAAGTTCATTGTCTGCAAAATTTATTAATAACGATTCCTTCATTCCACAATTCGCCATTATCGCCCTTTTTTTCGCCGATAACATTGCCAATCAAACGCAAACTCGCATATCTGCACAAACCGCGTCTGCGCGAGTATACACGCTCACGTGCAACGACGATCATGCGTTTAATCCAACGCATGAGAAAAAAAGGTCTATCTAACGCTCGCGAGCGTAACTGAATTTTTACCATCGGTCAGAATGACTTTGCCGCACTCGTCCGTCCTTTTCGTTTTTTTCTTCGGCCGCTTGTTTTTGGCTCTTTCCAATCGCTTTCGCTCGTTGTAAGCGCAGCAATCTCCAGCACCGGGTTTCCTACGCATGTTCCAAGCCACGTGAGAGAGATAGGGACAATATATCCAGATCTGCTCGGTCGATCGTTGCAGCCGCAGCAAATAAGGCTCGTCACGTTTCCGCAGCTGAAATGAAAACGTGACGAGTGCGCGTTATCGGGCCGTCCGTCGAGATTCGAATTCGCTCTTGAATTTCTTCATCTGCGACGCCGTACGAAAAATGTTTAATCTGGCGAGCTTATACCCGCGTGGCTCTATCGGGACGAAAAAGAAGCGATTCTGCGATTGCGGCAATGGACTTTCGCTTACATTGTAAGCTTCAAAGACGCGAAATGACGCGAGAATAGGGAAAATGTCTTTTAAACTCGGGCGGAAGGTCGACGTTTTTTTTGTCACATTGAGAATTGTTTAAAAGGCAAACATTCTAATGAGGCGAAGAAAACAGCTCGTTATTTAAAATTATTTCCATTGGCTATTGTTTGGGATTTTGAGTGAAGTATTTTGTAAACAGTATTTTTAATAAACGACTATTAATAGTCTTGTTGAAAATCACTGTGTAGCGATAAGAACTTGTGTACGGTGTATTGGGTTAGAAAATAGTGACGATTGGAAAATGTTTACTAACGAAAATTGTAATAACGTAGTACAACTAAACGTAAATCGTACATTTCTTCGAGTGATAAGATTGTGTGCGTGTGTACGTTCGTTAAAAAGTATAATTATTTTTTAATTTGAGGTTCAACTAACCTATTGATAATAAAACGCTGGTTCGTATTTATTTTCTGCTTTGGTGGGTTGTTAAAAAGTTACGCCGAAATGGAATTTGGTTATTATCGAAAAATAAAGTTTCTTCTTTTACAATTTTGATAAGACCGAAACGAAATTTTGATTAATTTTTGAATGACTGGTTATGATGAAGTTTGAAAATGTTCCTCACATTTTGTATAGGATACAAATTAACATAGCCGTTTATCAATTAATTTCAAAACAATAATTATTTGTTTTCACAGCCATTTTCACACTTTCGAAGAAACGACCATTTCGGCCCTTAACCAACCTAAAAATTTTCAAGTTACCCCAAAAATGTAGTTCAAAATTCTTCGTCAAAATTTCTAAGTCTCTTCAACAGGCCTAAAAAAAACTCAATAAAAAACGTAAGCTTCGTTCTTGCTATAAATAAGCGTTACCATTTTTCCGCAACCTCTTTATTCCCATTTACAGAGTAAAAAAAAGGCCCAACCATGGTAAACCCCAAAGCTCCCGATAAACCTCCATCCGAGGAGGAGGAAGAGGTGGAGATCGATCCTCAAGCAGCAGCTCGAGCGCGAGTCGAGAAGCTCTGCAAGTGCGACCGCATATTATCCGAGTCGGAGGTCGACATAGTCGAATTCGGCGACATAACGAAGTTCGTGGAGGACGACGGGATCGTTTACGAGAGCAGCGCGTGCAACGACGACCTCGAGGAGGAGTACCACAAGCTTATTAAAAAATTGAACCTCACGCCGGACAATTATTCCCTGACGAAAATCAAAACCGACCTGCCGCAATGCTTGAAGTACGGCTTCCGCTCGGGCACGACCCACATGTACATGATCAAGTTTTCCCCGTTGACAAGGGGTTACCAAGTGAGCTTTCGAAAATCTTCATTCGCAACTCGTTGCACAAGCGTGTTTTCATTCGTTGCGCGACTATCACCATAGGGCCCAGCAGCCGCGGTCGTGGCTATAGCGTCGTCGTGTTTGACGACTCCGAACTGCTGGAACGAGACGATGATCGATCAGATAATCGAGGACGCGGACACCTACTACAGCGAGTCGTACAAGGGCATAAAAACGGACGACCGCCGCACCCTGACGCTGCTGGACTTGAAGCGCAACTTCAACGTACGCAACAGTCACCGGGCGATCGTGAGGATCGACGACCCCGTCTACGCGGGTAAATTCCGCTCTGAGACGTCCAAGTATCTGCACGTGGCCAAGGCCCTCGACTCGTTCCTCAAGAAGCACGACTCGGGCGTGCTGACCTCGTCGGTCCTCAACATCGCCATCTGGAAGGACAAGGAGCACATCAACATATTCGACGCTCAGCCGAGGACCGACAACTGCGACGTAGTCGACGCGGAGGACCCGGACGGCGCTGCCAAACTGATCATGGTGAAGAACCTGAGGGAACTGCTCTTCATCATTCTGGAGAAGAGCAACGTCGGCAACGAGCACTTCGTCATCTACAAAGTCAGCCTGGCCGACTTGAGAGAGCTGTCGTCGATACCCGACGAGAGCGGAGTCAAGCTGGAGGAGCCCCGTCGTCGGGCCAGCGGCTACAAGGTCAAGGACGAGTTCCGAGCGGTCGTCCAGGGCTCGTTTCACCTGCACCACACGATCATACCCTCGGAATTCCACGGGATCGGTCATCTCGTGCTCGCCGTCTCGGCCGTCATCTACTCGAAGCTCCTGAGCGCGAGCAAGTGGACGAGGCCGATGATCGACGTCATGTTCAACCAGTCTAACATCTACCTGACCGATCTGGCTAGGGTGCTCGGCAAGCCGCTCGACTCGAACTTCGCGCTCAAGATCAACGAGCTCCTCTGCGACGTCATTCTCGGCGTCTACACGGCCAAAATCAAGGTCGAGGAGAACGTGGTGCCGGGTGCGGGCAAGAAGTCCAAGATGACCCTGGATCAGGGCTTGAGGCAGTACTTTGAGGAACACAGCTCGGGGGTAATCGAGGTGAAGGAGATCTTTTACGCGATCTGGAGGGACGGCAACAAGTACTATCTGTTCGAGCCGTTCGCCTGCGACGACGAGGGCTTCCGGGTGAACGGGAGCGACCCCGACGAGGCGGACAGGTACAAGAAGGCCGCTGCTTGCGTCACCATGAACTCGACCGTCGATCAGCTGATGGAGACGATTTTGGAGAACAACGAGGCCAAGGACAAGGATCCCTTCATCATCCACAACGTCAAGGTGCTCTACGTCAAGGTCGGCACGGAAAAGGACGGCTCGGATGAGAAGGTCATCTACAGGATAAAGAGGACGAATCGTCGGCCGCAACAGCCGAGCCCGCCGCCGAGCCCCGAGCCCGACTCCTGCGTGCCTATAAGGAACGAGTTCCCCGAGCCCCGGATTGTGCTCACTCCGAACGTGAAACTGCAGTACCCCGAGATGATGGACCAGATCGAGAAGTTCGTCGACACGTTCGACGAGGAGGCGGAGGAAGTGGACGCGAAGTCCTGCAGGATCAAGGGTCCGTGTACCTACGGTTACGAGATTAGAAATTGCCACCGGCTGCACCTCAGGGGCATGAGGAACTGCCGGGACGAGGAGTTCCCGGAAAACGCCCGGGGCAGGCAGGGCCTGATAATGGCGATGGCTGCGATTACCAAGGCGAAAGTCTTCGAGCCGTGGGAGTGGACGAGCGACGAGCTGTTTCGGCTGGTCTGCGACGCCAACAGGACGTACCTGCGCACCGTCGCCTGGATGAACGGCATCGACAACTTCGACGCGAATCCCGACATGGATCTGCCGGGGCTCGAGTACATGGACCTGTCGATGCTGCCGGACAGCCTCGTATTCGACGGGGTGAGCATCAGCTTCAAGTACAAGATGAGCGTGTTCGAGGGCGAGACGAATCCCCTGGCGAATCTCGGCGAGGCCCTCGAGCGCTACTTCGACCAGTTCGACGAGCTGATACTGGAGAACAAGCGGCTCTTCTACGCCATTTGGATGGACCAGAAGAAGTACTTCACCTTCAATCCCTACGGAGCAGACAAGGCCGGATGGCGGGATAACGAGGGCTTCACCTGTCTCGCTGTGACCGACAGTATATTCGAGCTCGTCAACTACCTCTACGGCGTTCTGGAATTCAACGACTACTTCTTCACTCTGCACTACCTCAAGATCAAAGTGCCGCTCGAGGAGGGGGCAGAGGAGGACTACTGCGAGAGCATACGGCCGTTCGACTACGAGTTCGATCCGTTCGAGAAGTACCTGACGAAATTTTTGCCGCTGACCGACGACGACTTGCAGCTGATCAAGCGCCAGGCGGACTACATCGTCGACGAGATGGGCGGTAGCGAGGAGGGCGAGAAGCAGTACAGCGACAAAATAGTCGTCGAGGAGATCGAGGAGGAGGAGGAGGAAGAGGCCGGCGAAGAAGAGCCGGAAGAGCTGTCGGATCTGTTCGAGCCGGTCGAGGAGCCGACCCTCGCCGACGCGCCTCTCAGGCTGAACCTCGCCCTGGTCACGGGCATCGTCAAGCTCCGTCGCAACGACGACGAGCCCTTAGAGAAGGTCATGGAGGTGTTTTACGAGAAGCTCAAGTACCGCCATCCGCCGCCGTTCGTCTATCCGCCGCGGAAGAACCTCTGCGAGCTGCTCGACGTCAAGCTCGCCGCCAAGTCGATGAACTCGCTGATATCGCGATTCTCCATTGACTCGAAACTGGCGACGAAGGACAGGCAGGAGTTGGCGGGGACGCCGGGCTTCCACGACGCCGTGATCAATTACACGGAGAACGCGGACAAGTCCAAGCTGATAACCCTGCCGCCGAAGAAGTACTTCTTCTCACTGAGCTTGCCAAGCGGACTGACGCCGATACGCGCGATCGACGAGCGTTACATTCGCGATAAGGAGGTCGAGAGAAAGGAGGAGGAGGCCTGCAGGGAGAGGAAATTTAAGGAGGGTATGGTTATGGTACCGGGAGACGAGCCGGACGAAGCGACGAATGTCGTGTTGCCTACGATGCTGCCGCTTGGCCCTTGCATTGCCACTCCGAAGTACGTGAGAGAGATATTTTGCCAGAAGAAGAGGAAGAAAATTTGCCCGCTGACGAAAAAGGAGACGGAGGACGCTATTCTCAAGAAGATCGTCTGCAATACGGAAATCGTTTTGCTCGAGCTCCTGCTGCCCGGATTTCAAATACCCATAGTAAGTGACGAAATCGAATTTATTTAAAAAAAAAGTAAGAAAAGCAAAACAACGTTTTAATCTTCTTAGGAAAAGAAGACATCCAAGTGTCCAGCGTCGGACTCGACGAGTGGCAAGTGCGAAGAGGAAAAGGAGGAGGAGTGCGAAGAAGTAAAGTCGGTCGATTCCGAGCCGTTCGGCTTCGATCCAACCGACTCCGAGGATATCGGCATAATAAACGCGAATACGGCATTGGATTGTCGCGAGGCGTTCGACGCGAAGCACTACAAGTCCTGCTACTTCGCGGCGATCCTCTGCAGCCTGGCCAAGATCAATCTCGACGTGAATCAGTTCCGCGGCACCGTGCTCGATCGCTTCATCGCCGCGGCCAACAAAATCGAGTGCGGCACGGGCAAGCTGCGTCTGAAGGTGACCCGCTGGTTCCGCAACGTCAACATACTCGACGTCCGCTACGACGTCCTCGTCAAGCAAATCCGCTACGGCGACCCGAGAAAGTACGAGCAGGACTCGCTCGAGTGCGTGCTCCAATGCTACCTCGAGGCCCACAAGACCGGCATTCTCGCCCTGCAAAATGTCGCCTACGCCTTCTGGACTGCCAACGACGCCTACTACCTCTTCGATCCCTACGGCTGCGACCCTAACGGCCGAGCGTGCGCCGACGGTGGCTGCGCGTGCCTCATGAAATTCTGCAACTTCAAGGCCTTCATCGACCGGATAATCGATAATAACCAGGGCTTCGTCGAGAAGCCCTTCCGAATCTACGCGATCGCCATAACGCGCTTGGAGGAGAAGAAGAAGAAAAAGAAGAGGAGGAGGAAGAAGGGCAAATCCTGTAAGGATGAGCAGCCCAAGCCGGAGGTCAACGAGTGCGACTCGGACAAAGCCGAGGAGGCCGAGTCGGAGGGCTCGCTGATCGAACTGGCCGAATGGCTGGACGACAAGTGCGAGAAGAAGGACAAGCCGTGCCCGGACCAGCCGCCCGGTTTCGTACCGATTCGCAACTACAACGCCTCGGCCATCGAGGTCGAGGTCTTGGAGAACGAGATAACCCGGCCGACACTCGCTCCCCTAAAACCCGGCTCGGAGCAAAACGATCCTTACGTACCCAACAGAACGGTGCCCTACGACCGTAAATTCCAGGAGAACACAGCGCTCGCCGAGCCAACGGATTTGTGCATAATCGCCTGGTCGCAGATCTACGAGCCCATCATCTGGAGCGTACGAACGATCCAGGGGCTGTTCGACGCGAGCACCGAATACACCTACAACAGTTTGTTCGCGGCCAACGATACCAGCATACTCGAGATGTGGGACAACATGCTGAACGAGTTCAACATCGCAAATTATCATTTCCGCGTGGTCTTCGCGCCTATTCACGTTGGCAAATTGTACGCTCTTGAGGGATGGAATTTGGCGATGTCGCTGCAGGCTATGTTCGACTCGCCGATTTATTCCGGTGCGAGCCTCACCTGCGGCACCGCTCAGATTGGCCTTATGAGGAAGAACGACAAAATGTACGCTTGGTGGCTGGTGAAGAAGACCAAGAGACTTAGGATCATCGTCTCCGAGGATATGGAGGATTTTCTCAAGCTCATCGTCAGGGTAAGGTCTTTTTTTTTTTTCTAAATCTAAGTATAGGTCGAATGAAAAAATAATTCGTTTCAGGAGATCAAAGAGCCGAAGGAGACGACGTTCGCCATTCGACCGGTAACGATCTCGTACGCGAAAATGACCGGGCCGGACTGCAGCGATCTCGAGGGCCTGCACGAGTCGATGATGCCGTCGCACGAGATACCCGAGATCCACACGAAAGACCGCGAGGGTATGCGGGCGGAGGAGGTGTTCCGGCCGACGGGCAAGTGCAGAGCGCCCGTTTTCCTGCTCGGCACCGTCGCCCTCAGCGAGCGCGACAGCCTGACCGAGCCGAAGGTCAAGCGCTGCTACTTCGCCGCTCTGCTGGCCGTTCTGTACAAGCGCGAGCTCATCCAGAGTCCACTGCCGGAGATGGTGGACAAGGTGCTCGAGCACGCCGACGCCCTGTTCAAGCTCTTCGACAAGCCCAAGTTCCACACGGAGCACATCCTCAAGGACGTCGGTATCATGAGCCGGGTGTTCGATTTCCGCGACTGCGCCTCCAAGGTGACGAAACTGCTGGACGAGAAGGGCAACGTAAGCCCGAACTTCTTCGGGGCGGTGAACAGCCAGCTGCGGCTGTATTTCGAGAAGTGCAACAGCGGCGTGATACACTTTACCAACTGCTGCTACGGCTTCTGGTATTCCGAGGCGACCAACTGCTACTACTACCTCGACCCCTACCAGTGCGACCCGAGGGGCAAGCGCGTCGAGGAGCACGGGGCGGGCTGCCTCAACATATTCGCCACGCTCTGCGACATGGCCAAGCAGATGTGCATCAACCACTACGACGAGACGACGGGCTTCTTCATCCACCGCATCCACGTCGAGGCCGTCAACCCGTCCAACTACCAGAAGTTCCAGGAGGACCCGGTCTGGATGTACCTCGACTACCACTGGAGCTACAGGCACAGCCTGATACCAAAGGTCAAGGAGGTGTCCTTGGCCCCGCCGACCTGCGAGAACAAGGAGAGGCGCAAGGGCGAATGGAGGACGCCGGAGGGGGCGCACAAGCCCCACTGGAAGAACTACCTCATCGAGGTGCCGAACCTCATCTACTCGCTGTGGGGCACGATCGGCGCCTTCGACTCCAAGTACGGCTCGAGGAACGGCAAGAACCAGGCCGCCATAGCCGTCGCGGTTATGGCCATGCAGAATCTCGCCCACGCGTCCGAGTGGAACAGCGCCATCCTCGACTCGGCGGTCGTCTGCGGCGGTTTTCATTACAAGGAGAGCAAGCGCACGCACACCCGCTACGTCAACAGATTCAATCTGTCCGAGTGCCTGAAGCTCGCCCCCTACCTCTGGAGCATCGAATTCCTGCCCGACATCTGCGGTGTACTTTACGGCTCGAAGGAGCAGCCGACCCTCGCGAGTAGGATCGAGCTGGCGTTCAAAAAGTCGACGAATCTTCTGCTGCAGTGCCAGAAAAAGATCGTGACCGTTTTGTCGACCAACGACGGCTTTTACGCGATCGACGCGTCGTGGACGGGTCCGCCGTTGTTCTCCAAAGGCCACGGGGCCATATACGTGGTGAGGAGCGCCAACGTAAACACCCTGGTCTACGTCCTCCTGAAGATGCTCAACACCAATCAGAAGCTCGAGTTCACTCTGACCCCGGTGAAGATCGCGTTTAAGGAGGACACCTGCCAAACGAGCGAGTCCAAGCCAAAGTCCGCGAGGAAGAAGCTGCTGGACAAGCCGGCCTTCGCTGCGCCGGGACTGGCGCTGAGTCACGCGACTCTCGTGGCCGGTAGCGAGACCGTGACCGACGAGGACTCCTACCTCTGCTACAGTAGAAACTTGAAACTCGGCTTGGAGAAGAAGATAGACTACGAGAATCCGCCGGAGCTCAAGGATCTGCTGAAATACGCGAGATCCTGCAGCAGAAAGAGGAAGAGGAAACTCTGCAACAAAATATCCAGCACTGTTCTCTACCAGAATCTCCGTAATCCTCGCGTTGTCGATTTATCAAAACCGAAAGAGCACGTTTGCGAGACTTGGAGCTGGGATCAGAAGTTCGAGATCAAGACGAGCTTCGTTTGCGACGATACCCGGCAAATGTTCATGAATTTCAATGAACAGATGAAGAAGAAGATTTACAAGTCGTACAAGCACTTGCAGAACGTCAAGCGCTTGAAATCCGTGGAATCTTGTCACTGTGGCAATTTACAAAAAACCGACGAGCCATGCCGAAAAGACGAATCCGACGATGGAGAAGCAGATCAGGATGATGGTTCTAGTGATTACACTTCAGCGAAGGATGTCTAAATAGGGTCGTTTTTTTTTTTTTTAATTTGACGTCTCTCTGAAAAGTTAAATATACATTTTCTTCAAAAATTTGTCATATTGTTACAAAGTCATATTGTATTCAATTAAAGTAAGATACCTGAAACACAGTGGATTTGATGAATTAAAGCGGTAGTTGCAATTTTATTGAATTTATTTATGAAAATAGACACGAAAAGTTGGGAATACATTTCTAAGGTTTACAAAATGATTCTAGCGACATGTCGAAGCATTTTTGAAGCGTTAATACTACACTTATCCAATATCTAATACAAAAATATTGTTTTTCTGGAAAGATTATGATAGTAAACAGTACAAATTCCATCAAAATTTACATTTTGGGCGTATGTTTTACAATATCGATCTGGACGTTTTTAAATAGTTCTTAATATAGCGTGTTCAAGTGCCTTAGCACAGGCGCAAAAAATATATTGTATGCAAATACAATTCGTTTATAAAAGTACAAGAATATAGCAAAATTTATTTAGCAGCAATAGATTACAAGATCGATTTTTACATAAAAATATTAATAAAATTCTTAAATTATTAGCAATATGTCATAGCTTACGAAACACAATTTTCAATGTTTTAAATACAATGTATGCCTAGTTTAATACCTAAATTACAATAGAATATAGTTTGATTACAATCGACAAATTGTACTTGAACGGTACTTAAGAATGCACAACCATATTTTTCTAATAATACATAAAAAGTAAACATTAATTCACACTGAAAACAAGTTGGTAAGTATTTTGTATAAATAAAACTCTAATAAAAAAAAATCTGGCACTATCTACGTTTACAATAAAAATACTCTTCCTAGGCGCTTTAATTTAATTCATAATTTTTGAAATTGGCAAAAAAATACTTATGCTGAAAAAACTGATCTCTAAAGGCAAAAAGAAAATTCCTCCTATCGAGTCTTTTGCCGTTCAAATTCGTTTTCTTTTTTAACACGTCGCTTATTGCATGGTAACATTTACGTTCAATTACTAAGGATACACATGTTTCCCAAAAAAACAAAGATTATCTTAAGATACGGCAAAAGGGATGTCAGAGATAATTTTCCCGAAGCGTGCATTAGCGGTGAACAAGAGAAGTAGTCAAAAATGATTGTTGGCTACAATCACTTAAGTACACTCGTGTAATGGACGATTACTTATGCAAAACAGCAAAAAATATGATTGTCTGCACCGCAGACTCCGACGGGTTCGATAACATTTGTACGCGAAACATGCAAAGTTGAAAAAAGAAATGAATGCCATTGAAGAAGTTTAATTTCCGTACGCCGAAGTCTTAATTATAATTGTTAACTTTATAATAATCTTGAAATACATATTATAGGCAGCTTTTTTTAATACTTAAACGGATACGGCAATGTTTCGATAATAAAGCATGAGCAAAAAAGTTGTCTTGGAAAATATTTTCATACTGTCATTTGATTGAGTATCTACGTAAGGCTCAATGCATTATACTAATTCTAACATTTATACCTTGCAGTTGATAAAATATTTATAAAAACTGCTTGATAGGCTGTCATTTTTAAAAGGTAATTTTACCAGTTTTTAAGACATTTACTCAAATAAGAATTAGCTATAAAAATTCATAATTTCATAGTACAATTTAAAAGAGAAAAATAATTTTATTCAGCCTCGTCTTAATAAATAGCTTAAAGTTTAAAATAACTTTCTCAAAGAAAAAGGCAAATACGTTTTATAAATACAGTTCCAATTAAAACATCCCTATACATCTTTAAAATCTCTCGACTCCAGAACAAATTAACGTCGCTCGATAATAGCTGCGCTGTACGTGAGTTATTCAGATCTTTGAAAAAGTTACCTCAACGAGGGGAGGGGACATAGTCCCCGCGGTAAAATGCTTTCACATTTCACTAATCGCCGTTTGTCATGATAAAGAAAAAAGTACGCACATTCAATGCCCAATGCGTGTTTCGTTGCACGTTATATACAATCACTACGAAAACGCATTAATCATAGGCAGAGCCACATTCTTTCATCAGCTGCAAACGAATCTCACGATAAAAGAATAAAAGCATACGTAACCGCTCTCTTTCTCTCTCTCTCTCTCTCTCTCTTTCTCTCGAACAGGGGTAAAAATTCTATAAAAAAAAAATCAAAAACATCACATTGGTCTAAATAAACGAAAAAAAATAAGAATACACCGAAGAGTGTGGGTCAAGCGCGTAATCAGTCGCGGACTCGTGGCATTTCAAAGTGACTAAGGGCGTCACTTATCGGCGGCCTCCTGGCCTTCGGGCTTTGTGTAGAGGATCTCGGCGTACTCGGTCTTCTCTTCGCTGAGCCGACGTGGTCCAGGTGGCTGTTGCGACTGAGCCAAATCGAGTTCTGCGTAGACAATGCCAGCGTCGTTGCGGGTCGGCGTCTCGGCTACCGTTGTCGCCTCGCTCGATGGAATCTGCGGAGTCGTAGGGAAAAAATCCAGGTTTTTACAACTGTATTCGTTTGAATAATTACGCTCGATTGACCTTTCGTTTATGGAAATTTTTAGTACGTACTTTTTATCGAACGTCGATTCGATTTTTTTTTTTCAAAGCAGCGATTAAATATTGAACATTGCGTTTTAAAATTATACCGCTGGATATTGTAAATCAGTTAGATATAATTTTGTTGTTACATTGGCGGATAAAAAGTGATACGAAATTTCGTAAAAGAAAAAAAAGAGAGAATCGGTCTTTGTGCCAAAAATATATTGCAAAAACTTTAATCGACTTGCGAGTGTGTGCGTGTGTGTGTGTGTCGCAACTCAAAACTGTTTTGTCTAATACGAGTAAAAATGGTAAGCTAGCGATCTCAAATTGAAAAATTTCTTTGATAAACCTTTATCTTACGTAAGCCTATCAGTTTATAAATCAGACGCACATAGTGCAATAACAAGGAACCGTAATTATTGAGTTTCCGCTAAATACTGGAAATTTTGCGTATAATTTTTATAAATTAATCGACGCAATCCCCGTGTTTCAAGAAAGCGTAATGGCCGTTTTAACAAAAAAAGTAATGAGAAATTAATTGTTTCCAAGGCATTAGCTCGGCATAGAGCTAAATGCCGGTTAAAAACTAAAGGCACACTAATTCATGCAAATTGTGTTTTATAGTTCGACGTTTCGTCACAAGATGTTTTGCGCGTATAAAGAGATGATGTAAAATTCGTTATCTCGCTTCGCAATCTCGCAAGCGCGGCGTTTTTGTTTCCGTCACTTTGATTTTCTTTTGAAATTCTTTTACAAATCGCTCGTTGCAAAATTGCAATTCAACTTTGAATTGATTATCGCGTCGTATACAAAGTGCTTAAGTAAAAATAAAAGAGATATTTCATTGAAACTATATAGGATTACCTTTTCATCGTCCATAGTAACGACGGTTCGCATAGTGTCAGTGTCAGCACCGGATACCTTGTCCTTTTTCTGTCTGAAGAGATGCATGAAGTTTAGCTTCGGCCCTCCGCTAGTTTTGCCAGCATCAACTTCGGTTCGTGAGAATCGGCCGGTACTTTCGGTGTCGCTTCTGATTTTGAATAAAATTAATACAATTAATACGGTTTTAAGATACATCAAAAATGATGAATAAAAGCATGGAAAAATTATTTGAATTCGACTATTGTATTCACTTGCGAATGAAATGACATTTAGTGCGATTAATTTTATGCTGTTTTCTTCGTTGTAGAATATCGTTTGATCATGGTCTGTGTATAAACGTTTTAAAAACTATTCAAATGACAAATGATTGTTATTAACGACAGTGCTATCGTGAAATATCATAGACAGTTCATTTCGTAGACGTTAATTTAAATATTTTAAGAAATGCTTGTCGTCGGAAAAAAAAGCAATGAAGATTGCACTATCACAAAAACACAATATTGTGAAAAACGCACGAGATGCTGGTGAAATTCAATACTAGTAATTTCTAAATCATTAGTCGGGAGAAAAAAATTTGTCCTCAAGAGCGCACATTATGTTTTAGGAAAAAAAAAGAGGTCGCCTTAAAATTGCCATGCTTATCTAGCAATCTCGATAAACGTGAGTAATGCAAAATAATTACGAATGACAAAACTTTCGATGCGATGTCATATAACACGTTGCGACGTCAAATGAGCGCGCGACAACAAAAAGTCGAGCGTGAAAATTAATCACAGCGTACGTTCGAATTCTTTTGATTTATAGTAAACTTGGATGCATTTGTAATTACGACAAATTTACTTAACACTTGGGCATTTTTTAATAAAAACTATTTCCTCGTGTAAGGTGTACTATTTCCTTATTTTATATTTCAATTAATACGACCGAACGTAAATTCCAGAAAAATAGTGCAATTAAAAAATTTAAATTAAATTTAAGTTTTTAAATGAAATCTCAATTCAAATAATTTTTCATTCGTATTGTTGTCCTGTCGTAAGTCGACGTTAATTTAGACATTAAACCATTACTCGATACACATTCTCCAAACTATTTGATAAAATTTGTACTTGCAGTATAAGCTACATTTGATTTTTAATTTTCTATACTTATAATTACGCTTAACACGACATAAAGACAAATAAAGCTTAGTAACCAATGATACCAAAGCTAGAAGCAAAAGAAGCATTATTAGAAATTACGAGTAGTTGCAAAAGTTTTGGCCAGGCACACTCCCACCAGCTGAAATGTAAAAACCAGTGCGACTGAGATGCAACGAACAGAAAAATGTTCATTTGTTGATTTTGCTAGATGAATCATTATCGCTTTATCAACGACTTGCGCATAGCGGATGTGTCGATCTTTTCAGATCAGCGATACAGAAATAAAAGAGGTGCTTTCTTGCCTTCGCGGACTGGCTTCGTCTGTTTTTGGTTTGAAGAAGCGAAGTAGATTTACGCTCTCCGCCGGTTCCGCTAAGTCTCTGGAAAACGTGCGAGACATGCATACAAGTCGTAACTACGTATACCTCCTCTCATTTTTGCTCTCTTCCGTTTTTTTTATTACTTGGTTTTTTTTGGAAGGTATCATATACGTATACAAACAAAATAAAAAAAATTGCAGCTGTTAATGCTTATCTTACTACCTTTTTTTTAAAAAAAAAAGCTACAAAAAATACCTACAAAATATTAGTTACAAAAAAGGTCTGTACATAGTTTACTTTAATGTTAGTCCATGATGTGAGTCACAATTTACTTACGATTCTCCAATATTTCTTTTGTCTGAACCACCTGAAAATAATGTGAAAAACACGTTATAGTATATATGCTTATGAGTTTGGTAAGAAAAATAAGAATTTTTTGAAAATGAAATAAAATTATCAACTATAAAATATCATCCATAATTTAAGAAATGATCAGCTAAGAGCATGAATTGTAAACTTTTTTTTAATACTAAAATTAAAAATAAAGATTGCAAGTAATATCTGCATAATTGGCAAAAAGATTTTCCAGGTATAAAAATGTTACTCAACTCGAGTTATATTTAAAACAAATGTTTTATTTAAAAATCATACGATTCCTAAGTATAATATCATAGCAGTGAATGAACTTATTTGTTAATATTACGTACAGCTTTTTTTTCTATATATTAATTTCACTTCAATTCTTAATTATTTTTATCATTAACCAATTTATATCCTTATCGCAATTGTATCTACAAGAACAGATACAAAATTTGTTTTTGTGTCTCTCGCTTTCCTCTCTACACTCATCTTATATTAGTTTGCATTTTTTTACTTTCTCACCACAGAGCCGTAACATTCAGATTTAGACTTTTTCTTTTTATTTTATTTATTCTCAATTTAAAGTAGCGATCTCTGAAATCACATTTATTTTTATGCGTTAACGCGAAGTGAAAATTAATCAGTAATTAGTGTTGAGATGATTTACAAGCAATGATGCTCTCGTGCTGAGTATATATTAAATTCGTAAAAATTATTAGTTATTTAATATTGAAAAAGGAGCGACATTGCAAAATTCGTTAAAAAACTTTGTAAAAAAGATGAAAAATCCAGTAAAAATTTCGTATTAAAAGTCTTATTTTCAGAGAACGCCAACTTCAATGATAATATAATGATAATAACTGTTCTCATTTTTGTCGTTGTAATACCTAAACCTTAAATTAACATAAATATATATTTATTCATTTATTTTTATTTATATATTTATATATATATATATATATATATATTTATTTACTCCATTGTATGGCCAACGATCATGCCTATATAATATATCATATAGTTATATCTTTCCGATTAGTCTCACAAACTTCGTTTTCAAGTGTTACACTTTATTTTTTCATAATAATCATAGAGAGTGAATTGAGTAACTGAAAAACATCTTATTTACTGTCAAGCCATACGTACTACCCCATTATAAATGACGCAGCATGGCCATCCAGCGGATTAATAATTTTTTAGTTTCCCCATATCACGAATCACGTCACAATGAAAATGAATCCTTAATAACTAAGCCATGATGCCGACTTAAGGTCATAATATTGTATTGTAAAGAACATTTGTACATTTGAAAACGCCAACTCCGCCACTCTCGTAATTCTGAAATGGTTAAAATTCGAGTCCAACTAGTATCTCGTGACTTTTGCTCTTCCCACCTATCCGATTTTTACAATTCACGTAACTGCAAATATCTTGCAAATATACCCCCGCAAAGACCCGTATCTAATGAATGGAAAAGCACGACTTAGTATACTGCGCATTAGCGTTTCGTAAAAAGTAGCATTTCAGCGTGAATGAAAACGGTGAGAGGCGCGACGAGCCTCGGGACAAAAGTACTCGGTCGTTCTAAGTCGGTACTTTGTTTTTGTCGAGGCCGCGCGCGGATATGCAGAGCAATAGGACTTTAAAAACGGCTTAAAAATCTTAGCCTCGCGGCCAGTGTCAAAGATTCTGCTGCGTTTGAATTTTGTCGGTGCTTTGCTTTTCATTATCGCCCCGTCTAATATTTTGCATCATCTAGTTAGTTAAAGGGTACGTTTCATTACAGTTAAAATGACATCGAGTTGAAAAAGTTTCTTTGCGTATTGCAGATCAATTCGCTGACTTGAGTTTCTACGCATTGACGTATTAAGTTTTACGACGAACACAAGTATTCGTGCTTGTTTTTTTTTTTACTTTAGTCAAACTCGTGATGCAGTCACGTGCTTTTTTTTTCTTAATCTTTATCTTTTTTTTATCTTACCTTGATAAATTTTATTAAGAGGACAAAATCACTGGTAAACGTTCGGTTAATAACTTCTCTTTCAAAACTTGTGCTCGCTTCGAATTCTAAATGCAACAAGACAAGAAAAATTTATCCAGATCACGAGGTCTTGATAAATTTCTTACACGTGTAGTTCGTTAGCTATACTTTAGTTTTTTATCTTATTGAAATAGAAGCGATTTTCCAACGTTTTACAGCGATTCTGGGTATCTTAAACATCAAGTAAATCGTTACTCTGCCACTTAATAACACTTTGCGTTCTTTCTTGATTATGAATTATAATAACGACGAGATACCGGCGATTGGAATGCAAATGTCTTAATTATCGTAGGTAATCACAACCCTTCTATTCTTATTGCAGCCCAATTGCCTGTATTCTTTTTCTCTGTTTATGAACATAAGTCATCGTTAGTATATAATTTAATCTCGTTACAGTAATATTTATATTATGTATATTTATATATCGATTTAATCTTCTCTTTATTGGTATATACAACGCGCGCGGATAATTTGAGGCAGACTGCCAAAGAACTTTTTTATTTCTTCAATTTTCTTTTACTGTTGCAAAATGGCTTCATTTATATGAAGAATCCATTTGTCCTTACAACTTGGACTGTTTGATTTTTGTTCCGCGACTGTATTTGATACTCTTCCTGTTTTGGACATTCGTAGAGCATTTAGTAAATGCAAATTACGAAGAAACCTCTTTTGCTTAATTTCTTGACTCGAAACAAAGCGTAAAAGAATTTTTAAAACACGTGTGCCTATATTGTTAAATTACTTGATTTATTTTCTTTGATTTTGTGTGTCTTTTCCATTTCATGTATTTGAATCTCAAATACAAATTGTATCAAGAAAAAAATTTGAAAAACGGTAATCTTAAAGTCTTATAAAATTCTTACAAATATTTTTATTGACATAAAAATCTTTATTGTTGATAGTCGTCTTTATAAAATGTTTCTATTTAATAAATGTTTAAAAAATGTAACGGTTACAAAACTGAAATGAGATTTACAAAATCGTAGCGTTTATGAATCTCATTATACGGCAGTAATTCGTATCTTTTAGTATCGCATTAACAGAAATTTTATACGCTGATGCGTGATTAATTGGACAGTTTTAGTTTGATGTTTTTTTTTCTTAGTTCACATACCAACGACACAAAGATAAGTGAAAAAACATTGTTGCCTGTACAAAAGTACAAAAATTCTTATTGTCGAAGGTGTCAACAAGAAATAAATGAAGTTCGCGAGGTTTTAATAAATAAACTATAAATTTATATGAAGGCAGAAAATAAAAAAGTTAGCGGATGATAGCTGCGATCGTGATCTTTTTAGCATCAATTAAAATGCAGTGATCATTGAATTTAATAATAATTAGAGAAATTTTTTGTTGTTTTACATAAGCTTATATCAAATTATTAGTAATACAAGTAAAAGAATGACAAATATTTTAATTTTGTTTCTTTTGTATATAACAATCACCATTTTTGTAAACCCAATGAAAAATGCAAATTTATTCTGTATAAAAATTTTGCTAAGTGCAAAAATGAAGATATTAATAATAGTGCTAGATTAAAAAAAATAAATGTGATCACTCAGAATCAGTGCTCCACGCATAAATTTTTTCATACAAACTAAAGTTAAACCGAACCTTAAATTTTAATGCTTCTATTGAAACTGCATCCGCCAACTGTAAAATACTTTCGGTCAATATATATTTAAAGAAAATTTGTTTCATCTTTTTCAGTTTTCTCATATTTTATGAATAATCTTAATTACTGTTGATAAGAGTTCGGTTAATAACTAAGTAATGAATCTAATGAGCAATAACATTTAAGACAATTTTTATCAAAGAATAAAACAAATTAAATATTTCGATTTTAAAGCTAATTTAATATAGACATATAAAGCTTACAATTTAATTTGTTCATGTCATTACTGTAATCTATGATAGAGATATAAAATGAGATTCTATTAATGGACGGATGCAGTCCTGGTTAACATAAATATTAAACGTAAAAATTCGCAAATACAAATGGTTAAACTTCGTTGATTCCCAAAATTAATACAAAATCTTTTAAGGTCAGATCATGAATAATACTGACCGTACAATCAGTACTTACATTAAAAAACGTAAACTTAATGTACTTCATTTTTCGGAATGTTTTAACAGCATATTATATAACGATATTACAAAATTATTGTAGCGTTATACAATACAAGTTTATCGTCACAAAATGCTAAACAAAAAAAAATCACTTTAATGCAAAGAGAATCGTGCTTTTATATCGAATTAGTAAATTAAACGTATGTGTCAAAAATTTTAAATCTAATGAGATTCGTCTCTTATTTTGTTGTCAATTTAACGAGATTCTTATTTTTTTTTTATATTATTTTAATACGCTGACATGATTCTTCACTAAAGTGGATATTTGTCTTACAAGGTTGAGTTTCTCTTTTTTTTTATTTCTTTATTAATCATTTAAGCTACGTTATTCTTTCTTATCAAGCTATGTACAAACTCACATATGGAAAAAAGCGAAGTAACGTAACAGTTATTCTCGTTCTGCACATACAATAATGTAAGATGTCATTAAAAATACCGCAAATAAATAGTATCCGCTGGTCTACAAAATAGCTTTAAAAAACAAGAACGAGAATAATAGCGAAATTGCGAAAAAAAGTGAGTTTCCCCAATAAGACTGTTGTTACTTCGTTTCTGCGAAAAATGTCAAAAAAAGCGCCTTAATATTTCAGCAGTATGCGCGAATCGCTCGTGATCTTAATCTTTAAAAACTGTTGCTCAAAAATTGGTTAAAAGAAAAAAAGATAAACATTTGAACGTCTCAATAACTTTAATTAGAAAAAGTTAAGCGACGCGATTAGCGCATGCTTGCAAGATCAACGTCGTGACAGCGTCGAGAGCTCCGTCGTGATTTTAGTTGTATTCTTTTCATTATTTCAACGCAGAATGAAAGTGAGTAAGTGAGAGAGAGATTAGAGAGGACGGCGCCGCTCGCCCGAGGAAAGAGGTCCGTTCTCGTCCTTGATCACGTAGACGCTGTATAAGCGTATGCTCGCAAAAATGTAATGGCTAGTCCGATCTCGGGTCGAGGCGGGGCAGCAGGCATCGTCGACACACAGACAAACACACAGAGACACACCGCAGCAGCATCAGCAGCAGGAGTATCAAGGGGCCAGATGTCCCTCGTAAAATCGGCGTAGGGCGCGGAGGCTCGCTGGTGGTTGCAGTGGGCGCGCGTTATCATGCCTTACGCGGCGCCTCGTCGTCCACTTAGACGGGCGTGTTGGTCTTCTTGTCGAGGCTGTCTTTGTTGTTGATGTCGTTGCGCCCGTTGACGTACTCGTTGCTGGCGTGTATCGGATTCTCCTGGCCGTGCTGGCTAGCCGGCAGCTTCTCCTCGCTTATGATGTGCTCCTCGTGCTGGTCGGCGCCCGCGCCCCCATCTGCCTCTTCGTCGCTCCGGCGCCTCGCTGCAACAAGCAACCCCACACATATCGGTCAAAGGCACTCTTTTTTTTCTTTTGTTTTTTAATTCTTTTTTTTTTAAGTAGTGTGGATTTTTTTAGTTTTTTTTTTTATTTATACTCTAATGGAATTTTCTAACTGCTAGCTACGAGGTATTTGGAAGTTATTAATACACAATGTATGCTAGAGGGTTTGAAAGCGGGTTGTATCGTTATTCAAATGATATGAAAAATATAAATAAAAATAAAGATCAGAAAATTATGTACAACTGTGGGCAAAATGGTAAATAATTTGTTAGTATTAAATATTTACAACAAAATGTTTTTGATAACTGTAGCCTCAATTTTTGAGACGTTACTAAAACTAGTGATTTATTATATTGAAACACTTAAGAATTATTTAAAAGTGTTTACAAGACATGACAAAAATGATTAGTGTTGTAAAGTTAATGTGCTATTTGAGTGATGAAGTGTTAATTTACAGAAAGTACATACAAAAATAGAACATAAGAAATGTTAGAATCGAAACGAACGAAAAATTTTACTTTCTACGTTAATAAATGTTAAGTAATTTCAAGTATATTTAAAGTTATATTAAATTAAATAATAATAACTTTCTCTTTGTTTTTAATATACACGAATAAACATTTACATATTTAATTATTATAATAATAATTCTAATAAGAAATGAAATCTCAAATCATTATTAGAATTACAAGTTAAAAAACACTTTATATAAAATGGCTGACTATTCTAGTAGTGTTCTACTTAAATTAATATATTTTTCAATACTTTATATTGATTTATATAATATTGCATTTATTTTAGCTGTACATTATGTTAACAACAAAGACATAAAATAATGTTTTAAACATTGCAGAAAAAAAATATAAACATATAATAAAAAAAAATTTTAAAAAGTAAACAAGGAATGCCATGCAGTTGTGAAACACACAAATGGAAAAATTCATTTCTCTTGCTATTCTATTGATCAGTAATAAAAAAAAATAATAATGGGCGAAGCAGCTAACAGTAAGAGATTGGCAAATTCAATAAATCGTAATCTGACTTTTTCCACACACTTGCCTTCGCCGATTTGTAGCGGTTGCTTGTTATTAATTGTGCTCCTCAACACAGACGATGAATCTCATCGTGACTGTGCGATTCGCTTCGTAAATTCCGACGCGAAAAGTATGCGGAAACTCATGCAAAAACATTGCAAGCTCTCGACATCATGCAACGCAGAGTTTTTGCAGCTAGGCCTATACTTTGCAGCTAGGCCTATACAACTATATTTTCTAAAGTTCTTTAACTTCGCTAACACACATGACAAATTGAAGCTAGCATTTTTTTTCTCTAGATAGCTTGGAAAAAAAGTTTACTCTCTGATGACATTTTTGTGAAGCATTAAAACGAGACGGTAAACTATTGTGAAACATTCCGTGTGTATGAACTAAATATTTGTGTAAATTGATTTGTTTCAAACGATCAAAGAGTAAAAATTTGTGATTAGAGATAAGCTAATTTATTAAAGTAGTAAAAAAGTTGTAAAAAAAGTATAATACATAATGAAATAAGAAGTTAAATATTTTGAATCTAAAATTTTTCAGTTAAAAACGAAGTAAAATGAAAAGAAAGTATTTACGCTGCTCTGGGGAAAGTAACATGATTAGGGGTCTACAGAAGGGATTTCAGCGCAGAGTATCTTGGTCCATCCAAGACAAAATTCTCGTAGAAGCTGAAAATTTCTTAGACTTTAGGAGCTCCTTTTATTAAAGACTGCTAAGCCTCTCACAGTACAAAACTCTCACAGGGTCAAATTCCTGTAAGCTACGGTTTTTCTTTTTTAAAAGTCATTATATTTCTTTCAATTTAGACCAACAAAGGCTGTCCGGTCTTTTTCCTTTATCGAAGGCAGTTTGTCGACTAAAACGTTTAAGATTTTCAAAATTCGCGGCATTCTACTGACACGTTTTATTGAAATCTTTTGTGCTCGACTTTTCACTATCTACAACCTTTAACGATGAAGGATGAATTTCTTCAATTGGTTTGATGCGTAATTTGATAGATAGCGGCACAGAAAATTCGATTAGTTACCTTAAGTCTTAAGGTAGCGGCTCGCCAAGAATTTTGCATACAAAAGGGCAGTCTCTAGACCAGCGTTGATGTACTTCAAGTGGATCGTCACCTTCTTCCCAGCGGCAGAATTGGGTTCCACATTCGAAACATTTAACAAAATCTTTGTCTTTGAGATAGTAAAATCCGGCAGCTGCGAGCTTGACTGGGTGAACAACAGATGACTGCCAACCCTCAAAACTGGCTAGTCGAACTTCTTCAGATCGGTAATCTATTTCTCCTGAGTTGTACGTGTACATGGTTATTTTTAGAATTTGTTTTTATGTATACGATGTTAGTGTGAAAGTTGAATTTGTTAATATGTAACTCTCGATTAAAAATATTTATAAAGAAAAAGTTCAGTTGTCGGGTAAATGAAGTAAACTTGTGATTTGAGTGTAGAAAGTGAAGAATTTCCAAAGTATAGTTTTTAGCTTTAAGAAGCATCAATAAGCTACTTTTTTATTTCTTAACTTTCTCCAAATTTTATTAGCTACGAATTTCATACATTGATACACAATATAAAACACAAAATTTTATAACTAAAAACAGATCGCATCAAACAATCTATTGTTGAACATGGTAAACTTCATCTTGCCCCAATTTTGACTAGTCTTCTGTAACCGAACAAAGCGTATTGAAATTCATTTCTGAAAGAAAAAAACATCTAATAAATTTATTCATAGTAATATAAATGCATCTTACTTACCTTGGGAATAGTCTTCAAACTCTTTGATCGATGTATCAACAAAACGATGGCCTTTTTTCATTTCATTTTTTCATAAATCGGCTTACTATTATTATCGCACTTAAATACAAAATTTATCCGTTTGACAAAAACTTATCTCCACGCTGTAAGATATAGGGGTCGAGCTTAACATTCTACTTGTTTTTGGCTTAGTAGTCTTTCTAAAGGAAGCTCTTAAAGACTATAAGGGTTCGAGCCCATAAAGATTCTTGCCCAGATAGACCAGAACCCTCGTGAACTGGAATTTTCATTCTGTATCTAGCAATCAGTGGTACCGAAATTTATGAATTACAAAATAATCGGAGACATATAAATTGGCAAGCAGCAAAAAAATAAACGAAAAGCAGCTAAATAGGTCTAAAAATTGACATAAACATTTTACGAATTTAAAGAAAAAGGATAACAAAGTGATGTATAACTAGTTAAAAATGCTGAAGTAACAAAAATGATCGAGGGGGTGGGGGCTAAATGCGGGGAGCAGAGTCGAGCTATGAAGAGATAACTTGATGGTGCGACTGATCTCTGCGGCGACTTACCCCGACTGGACAGTCTCACAAGCCACGGAATCGCACATTTATTTAATGCTGATGCTTCTCCGGGTACTTTACTTGGCCCGGCTTGCATGCTGTCCTATCAGTAGGCGGGATATAACACACAAGACACAATTTTTGATTGGCTCTCAAATGATAAATTGCGCTTGGCGCTAATCGTAATCGTAGAGATTTTTTTTCAAAGGTGTGAGCGCTCGCGATTTTTCTGTTAGTGATATATCGGAATAGATTTTCGAGAAATTTTGTCTCTCTATCTACCAATTAGCTAATTAATATTTTTCATGAGATGAAATTTGAATTATTTTTGTACAAACTTAAATTTTTCATTCGATATCTTTTTTAGTAATGTATAAAATGCGTGTTAAGTCGATTGTATCTACAATATTGTAAGTACTAAATTTTTAAAAAGTTATTTGTATAATAAGTCGAGTAATTTACATCGTATTTATCAATAGTTTTCATTACTAGCTACATGATGAGTGTTTAAGAAATATTTGCCAATTACACCCGCAACCTATTACTTCTCGTATAATAAAGATTCGATTGAGAAGGAAAGCTCTTAGAGTCAACGATAAAACTGTGGGATAATTTACACGAGAGTTGTAAAAGTAAGAGAGGAGAGAGGCTGTTCGAATTGATTACTCACCGGCAAAACACCAGCGTCCGGTCGCACGAGCAAAAACTATCAAGAACACGGCGAGGATCAGCAGCAAGACTCCAACGACGATTCCGATTATCGAGCCAGCATCCAATTCAACACCTGCAAATCATGAGATTTTGTAAGTTTTCATTCTTAAGAGTTATGGCCTTGGGTATAGGCAAGAAGCAGCTAAGTTTTGATTATGATTATCGTCAGACTGGCAGAATAATTTAATGAATTTGACAATTGTTAAACATGTGAAATATCGTATGTAAGCTTTTTATAAACTATCTTTAGAATTCTGCGATAAAGTTATTAGAAATTAGTCCAATTTAGATCAATTTACTTATCGCAGAATTCCAATTAAATAAAAACAACAAATATTATATATAATGACACTAAAAGAAAACACAACTATCGAATGTGAAAAGGTTATTAGAGTGAATATAAAGAATTTTGGAAAAAATGAAAAAAAAACGTAAGTGATTATGAAAGATGTAAAAAGTGACATTTACCTATTGCGTGCATTTGTTCGGAGAGCTTACCATAGATTTGACCAAATCGACCTAAAGCTCCTGCGTGTGCATGCAGTGAAGTTACATATTTGCATTAGAAGGATAGTCATTGAGGTATAATGGAGTTAATTTGTTAAAAATTGAGTTGAAATTGTTAGTTAATCAGCGACACATGACTGTGAATTGATAAAACATTATATTGTGCTATAGCAATGTGAAAATCTGGGAATTAGAGTGCTTGGTTTGTAAATATTTTTAGACTTTCTAGAAAAAGGAAAAATGATAAGCAGTATTTGACAGCGTTATTGATTAAATTGTAGATGGCATTGGATAGTTTTATTATTTGGAAACGAATAGTTATTATTAATTCAATTGCAGAAAGGATGAGATATGTAAAGAATTTAATTTTCATGATTTGTGATTCTATGTTGATTATGTCGACCTATTGATTTTGCGGTTTTTCTAAACTCTAATTTGTTTCTCTTTCTATTTTAATTGAAAGTAAGCAGAAATAAACTGTTTCTATAAAAATTATACTAGTAGAGAAGGCACAATAGTCTAAATTTTCATCGTCGTTTTCTTATAAGTCTTAAAATTACATTAAGTGATCATCACACAAAGAAGCTAAGCGTTTATCACAATCGATGAGTGTCGGTGACAGATTTGTACATAATGAATGACATAAATACTGTATACGTTTCCGTATCAAAATCTCTGTCATGAAACACACAAATAAATAAACACAATGAAATCGTATAGAGTATTAATGTCATTACAATGTGCTTTTTCAAGTGATCACATCACGGAAACACACGACTTCTGTAAGTTTAACTAAAATTATTAAAATAAAAAAATCAACCTGTTGGCGGTTCGTTAGAAGATGACAAGTGAATCTTGTAAATGGCGAATCCCTCGGCGTTGTCGGCGCGCAAACTGTATTCCTTGTCGGTGTCGGACTTCTGCACGCTGTCAATGGTCAAATCAACGCTCCAATATCCCCTTCCCTACGCGATTGAACATCAAAATTAGTAATTCGGCCTATTCAATAGTTACATGGTTTCACTTCGTCCGATCAAGTCCACAGCTTGAATTGAACGGTATTCGTTAGCAAACCGATCGATAGAGCATCGTTTCCTCTATCGCTCCTCTTCCTCGGTCATACTTACGAGATCGATGGCGGAGGAAGTCTGAAGACGTCCGCTCAAGTCGGTTTGTCCAGCTGCAATCTTCTCTTCGCCCACCATCCACGTGAAAGTGGGCATGGGGTTAGCGTGCACGGTCACGTTCACTTTTCCGGGCCGTCCGATGCCGTAGCCAAAGTACTCGATCGTCTGCTGTGGCTGAGGTGCGACTGTAAAGTCGAAAAAGGCGCATGAGAAAAGAGCAATTGATCAAAAATTGGAAGCTTTTTCTTTTGGCGTGTACTTACATAGGACGGTGATTTGCCTCTGGGTCTTTTTGGGTTGGGCAAGGGCAAGGTGAGTGGCAACGCAGATAAGATTCTTGCCGTTGTCGTTTGGATTGACACTGCGAGACGTGTTGAGCACGGCCCTGCTGTCGTCGATCGGGCGACCGTAGATGAGAGCTCTATCGTCGTAGCCGATGGACTCGTCGTCTGTATGTTTCATTAGAATGAGTTTTAATATTTCGTTCAAATCATGCGATTGACAGAAAAATGGAAGAAAGGGCTTACCAAGGAAAAGAGAGACATTGGCGGGTGGTCGTCCACCGTCGACTATGCAGCTAACGTCCATTTTCTCGCCGGATTTGTAGGTGTTCTTGTTCAGATGAAGCTCCGGGTTGTTTGGCGGCTCTGCAGCGCAATATCAAGAGTTCAGTTAAAACGCTCAATTTGAATTTGAATACAGAAAACAAATCGAGACTCACTGGCAACGATGAGGCGCACAGAGTTGGAGATCTCCGTGCGGCCCTTGTCAGGCGTGAGGTTGCAGGTGATGTTGCCGTCGTGGCTGTCCTCGATCGACGATATCTTAACGCCACACTGGCCCTTGTCGAGTCCCTCGCCGTAGTACTCGATGCCATCCTCGGGTGGCTGATTCTTGGTCAGCACGATACTAGCTTGGCCGGGTATGTTGAAACGGCAGACCTGCAACGCCACCGGTACCTTGCACAGGATGATCTGGCTCTGGCCGAACTTCACGGCCACCTGTTTGTCCGGCTCGATTTCCACCGGTAGATTGTTCGTTTTGAAAGCTGAAATGAGAAAAATTTTATGAAACGTTACATTTTTTAAAAAAAAATAATTAACATACATTTCAATTCATTCAACATCCGCGCTTAAAAGTCGCTCAACTCTTTCGCCCCCCCCAAGTCTCACCCCGTTGGATCCAGCTGATAAACGGGGTATTAATTAACCGAGTCCCTCGCAATTTCGCCGAGCTCTCGCGCAAGACGCGCGCCCGCGTACCGCCAGTCAATTTAGCCCCCCATAAGAGCACACGTGGGAGAGAGTATATATGAAATCGCGAGCGAGTAAGAAATCACGCGACACCGTGGGGGTCTTTTAGCAAGCTCCGCGCGCAATAAGTCGAATAAGTCGAGAGGGGCGGGGGGGGGAGGAGGAAGAGACAGGCAGCTCTCGCTGACGCAGGTGCCGCAGGCTCTCGCAGGCGCCGAGAGTCGAGATTTACGGGACAAAAAGGCGAGTTGATTAAACCGCCCTCTATTCTCCTTTGGCCGTCCCTCCCCACCTCTGTCTCTCTCTTTCATCCCTTTTCTTTCCCGCACGCAGAGAGTCGACGACGGCTTAGCGCTGGCTTTTTCCCCGGCCTTCTTGTGCCCCTCTGCCTCTCGGGCCCCGAATCTGACTCGTGGAAATTTATGCGCAAAGTGCGAGGAGATTCCCTCGCTCTATACCCGCTTCTTCTTGCGTATTTTGCGCGCGCGCAACTCCCCCTCCACCCGGCCTTGGCCCTAACTCTATGCTCTCCATTATTTATTGGCCCAAGAGGAGTACGGAGACGCTCTTTCCCCCTCCCCTCCTTCATCTCATCCTCTCTTCTTTTTCCCTTTTCTTTATTCTTTTACATCGACTTATTTGAGATTCAAATTCGCTTTACGTCCTCTCGTAGCGCCGTGATTAATTTGTTCGAGTTATAAGTGCCTCTCCTCCGTTTCCTTCAAATCTCAACGAGCGCTTATAAAATTATAATTTTCGGGTGATTCTTTCGATGCTCGGGAGGACAAAATTTATCGCTGCGCGTTTACATGGCGGTCCACGTGTAAGCCCCCCTCCCCCTCGCGATATGGTGTAATCATAAAGAAGCGATAAAATTTATTCAACATTAAGTCGGTGTGTAACGCGGTGCTGCGGTACTTAAAACTGAATATTCAATGATATCATCGACTCGAATTGCATCGTAACGGCCAACTTGATTTCCGCGTTAATATTACACACCCACGAGCAGCACACGAGCACGAATTTCACAATTCACTTGGAAAGTTTAAAATACACGCGGGCACACACGCCTTTATTAATAGCGATAAATCCGCGTGAAAAGATTGAACAAAAAAAAATGGGAAGCGTTAACAAGCCACCTTATAAATGTTACCTAACTGCTCGACGAAAGACGGACTCGTTAAACGTTGCGACGCACGTTAAAGGTCTTGGCGATCGATGAAAAAACAATGTCGTCGATTACCGCACACGGTCCGAACAACAATTACCCCCGGCGTAATAAAGTCTAATAACCATCGGCTGCAGGACTAAAGCCTCGCGCGCAGCCTCTCGACAAGCCACTTACTCTATTGTGCGCGCGCGCTTGTGCATAAAACGGTGATCGTACCCAATACGGGAATGGAAAAAAGAGCGACGCGAGGACGAGGAATGGGAGGATCGCGATATCTGGGGAGGGCTCCTGTACCATTAATAACCACATTGTCGGACTTGTGGAAATGATCTCTCTTGTTTAATTTGGGTGCTAATGGCAGCGGCAAACAAGTACGAGCAGAGCTTTGCTTCTCTCTCTTGTGCGTCCTCGTTACACTCTTTTTTCTCTTTGAAGTGCGCGTGCAGGTCAACGGGAATTTTTATCGGAGACCTCGTTTCCTATTGGATTCCTTGTTTTTTTTTTTTTATCGCTGGCGCCCATTTTGTACAGCAACGATGCGGAAAAGCTTTTTGGTGATAAAAAGTCGAACTTGAGCGAGTTTTTTTTTATTTGCAGTTAAGTTTCATGTGGTTTACAAGATAATTGCGCGGCATTTATGGCGCTGCGGAAATTTTTCAGATCACACACATCTATATTTTTTCACAATGGCCGTAGTAAAAATAAAATTTTGATACGTTGGGATCGTTACAGGGTAAATATTTATCAGCGACACTCGGCGGCTTTAAGGGAAAACCCCCCCGGAGAATCTCAGTTGCCATGGCCCATCACAAACATTCGAGTGAAGAAGAAAGCGCGGCTGAGAGATCAAAGCACTCCGCCGCAGAAAATCTCATACAAATTCAAGCGCGAGCTTAAAAAAAGAAAAGCAGGAAGAGAAAAAAGTAAAGAAGCACTGCTCGTGCGCCGATTACGTAGGGGGGTGAGACGACCAAGGGTGAAAGACAAGCGGTTCGGCCTTTGACGGGCGACGCGGCCGGAAATTTTATGCAGCCACGCGCGCGCCACATCAATCTCTAGCATGTGCGATATCGTGTGCAAGACGTCGACAACAGAGCGACGGCGGCAAGAGACGCGACACACGCGCTTATATATCCAACGCGTCATTATGTTAATAGGACGAGAGGAAATGATGGCAGGGCAAAAATTATGTTAAACCGGGCGTGACGCGCTCGGCCCCCCCCTCTCTTTCTCTCCTCTCGAGCGATTATCATATTTCATTCGCCGCTGAATTCGGTGATGCGGAATTACTCCAGCGCCAGCGCACCACCTCCTCCTCCTTAACTCCCCCTCCCTCCACTCGGTCTTTTTATTATCGGCTGAAATTTCATAAAAATCTCATTTAACAAGGAAACTATCATTCTTCGTACAGGATCAAGCGCATGGACATTCGTTCATTTTCACAGATAATTAACGCGATAAATCGTCAATTGTGTGTGAGAGAGAGAGAAATTTCGGAAGTAGATAATGACAAGTTGACACGTAAAACGTGATCCGAGGAACGTCGAGCCTTTAATTGCTGCGGTCCAACGTGCGCGCGCTAAAGCGAGCGTCGAGGGAGAGAGACCGGGCTACATTCTATCTTTTAGTACGAAAGAGAATAGCCGTTATGTTTTGATAGCCGCAATGGTATGTGGGCTGTAAAATCCGACGGCGCTACCAGCTCCTCTACCGCTTGACCGAGTTTAAACAGTTCGCCAACGAACGAGAGATGCTTTCAACGATGATAGTTTGGGCTTTGTTTCGGCAAAAGTATCATTGAGAGCTATTTTATCGCGTACGTCGATGACGTTTGTAATTTGCTTGTAAATCAATTGATTGGCTTTGGGGACGTTGCGTTTCACATTGGAAACTACAAGTTCTTTTGAAAGAGAAAAAAAATACCGAGATTCGCCAAAATATTGTTTTAATCCTCTTGAGCTTCGAAGCAGGGAATAATGACGGAAAATAAAAATAAAACGTCGCGGAATTACAAGCGTTTATTTTGGAGTATTTCGTGAAAAGCCCAAACGAGCATACGGTAATATTTGCAACGAACTCGGTATAAAACTGTGCTTCTCTCGGGCTGGAGAGCCGCGCGCCACGTTGCAGCGCCGAGTATAAGCCTTTCCCGAATTACAAAATCGCCAAGCACGCAAAAAAGAGAAAATCCACACACACACACACACAAACAACGCCGGACGCTGCAATCGGTGTAGTTGGTAAGCCGCGCTTAAGCTCCTCGTGCACACAAGAGAGGGGGTATTACAACGGTCTGCGCGCAAACACCGGAAACGCCGGAGGAGCCAGAAAAAAAATGGCGGGAGTGGGGGAGAAAAGAGAGGGGCAAGAGGAGGCGCGGAAAGTCCCCGATTCAATCAATTCGAGGACAAACCCCCGCTCTGGCTTCTCCCCATGGGCCGCTGCTTTGCATACATAGTACGCTCCCGCCGACTAATCCGCCCTCTCACCTCCCCTCTGCTGCATTAGACGTTCAGAGACTCGCAGAACCTCCGAGCGCCGCTAATTTCCGGTTTCGAGACGGGGCTATACCGAGTACGTATATGCGTAGGTATATGTGAGTGCGCGTCGGAAAGGGGCCGGGGGTAAAGGGAGAGTCACTAGCGCCCGCGGCCCTGTTAAAGTTAAGCCACTTTAATGCCTCCCCGATCTACCGTGTAGGAGTGTCTAGGCCCCCTGCCAGGACGTAACCGACGCTAGTCCTCTCTACGCCGGGGTATATGAGAAAAGGAATTTTTGCCGCGCGTCTTGCGAGCATTGTACGGTCGCGCGAAGCGCGCAATTTGCAAGCGGACGCGAACAAAAAAGAGGAACTGTAGTGGCGTGTTAACAGGCCGCGTGAGAGCTTTTGTTGTGATTTTTTCTTTTATTTTTTGAAATGCGTCTGCTGTACTGAGAATTGCGTGTCGGATAGCCGAGATTTTTGTGGAGCGAATGCGAAATTTACGTTTACGTAATTGACATATGAAGGCACGCAGAATTGCTCTCGCTTGTATATTTGCTTTGATGCGTGGACTTTCCCGCATTTTCCATTGCTCTTATAATAATTGCTGGGTAACTTTGTTGCTTGTGGTCCTGTTTTACGCAGCCTGTATTAACACTGATACATCAATCGTGGCAAAAGTCATAAGACCAAATGGAAACGCAAGCCATCTACAAATTGTCAAAAAGCATTTTTCATCATACACATACACACGCACTGGTTACAGATATATCTGTATGCCCTGATCCATCTCGTTTATCCAACAAGCGTCGATAACGACTCGTCAATCATCTCTTTTTTTCTCGTTAAAAACAATCGAAATTTATGCGACCTACTATCCATAAATGCCGTAAAAAAGAGACGCGGGGATCGTCACGGGCTTATCGTCTCTCACCCTCACACATATATCTATACGTATCATATATATATTCACAAGAGCGTTCAACGAGATTCCGTCAATTTTGAGGTCGCGGTAGCAAGAGAGCGCACTGCCTTTCCCACAAATCATCGCATCTGTTGCTGCGGTTTATGAAAGGGCGGTCAGGGGGCAGGAGGAGGTAGGTGAGGGGGGGAGCCCGGGGATCTGTTGTAACAGGGTGCGGCCTTGCACCGCACGAGGCTCAAATTAGATCGCACGCTGACGCGGCCACGCGCGACGAATCGACAGCTGGAAAATTCAAATTAGATTTACTGCTTTGCAATTAGCCGCCGCCGGCATTGTGAATTAATGAAGAGCTCCGCTGCTGCTCTCCCGTACACCTCTCCACCCTTCCACGTCGTCCGCTCTCTCACAAATTCTGCGAAATATATGCCAGTCGGCTACTGCCTCGGTACTCCTGGCGCTCTTTATGCGTGTCTGTGTGTTTGCGTTTGGCTTTTTTGGAGCGCGGAGATCGACTTTATTGACAAACAATACCGGCCGCCGCGTCATATTTATGTTTAATTGTGCATTCGATTTATTTTCGTATTGCGACTTATCGATATGCGCTCGAGAGCAAAGTTTCGAACGATAAAGCAAATATACGGCCCGGTAGCCAAATGATAATCCACTGTTGTTACTTCGCTTGTGATTATTAAAATATTATTTCGGAAGGTTACTTGTCGTTCTAGCGAAAGGAACATGATACCTGCGGCATCAGCGAATCAAAGTCGAAAATTCGAGCATAAAAAAAATAGAACACTGACCCTCGCGGCGAAATTTCCGATGAACGCTGCGGTGGAACGAGCTCTTGGTGGAGCACTAAAATCGAGATCGCACAGAGTTGATCCGATAAGTCCCAGGCTAAACGCGAGGGAGGACTTTGGAAATCGGAGGGAATAACCGCTCTTTCCTGCTCGAAAATTGCATATAAATACTTGGTAGGGGGGGGGGGAGGGTTCAAGAGTCCGGAAGGAGCAGGTCCCTCTCGGCCGCGAGCGAAAGAAGAAGCTCCGCAGTTGCCCGCAATTTCCCGATGATTTCCAATTTTCTCGGGCTGTTAGAGTCCCCCCTCCCTCCTCTCTGGGCGCGTATCCGGCTTACGCGATTCCAAGAGATTGCTGCGCCAGAGGCCGCGGAATCAGCACTTTAACGCGACAACGTTTGGACCTCGATGTTCCGGCGAGCCTGTTTTTCTCGCGGTACTCTAGCCTTGCCCACCTCTCTCTGCTTGCTGATCAACTTTACGTAATCAATTTCCGGCTGCGGTAACAATTGAACTTCTTGCGCCGCAATTATAGGGGAGACCTTTTTGTCCCGCGTGATATATGAGGATAGTCCGTACCCGAAGGATCGACCGTACAGCTTCAAGTTTGGGATAATTATTATTTATTTATTTTTTTTTTTAATCGTCGGTGCAACAACGCGCGTACCCACGTGGAAATTGTCGCGACCGTACGCGAGCGTAAAAGCAAAGTGGCTTTAAAGAAAACTGACAAACCAGTAGTAACAGTCGAGTTCGATCAGCCGTAATGCATCCACCCCCCAGCGTTAGAAGTAAGAAAACTTTTCTGAACCATGAACGAGCGCGAGCGTTAATCAAATCTAAAGCTCCGATTCGTCATCCGCTCGCAGAGCTACGGACAATACGACAGCCGAGCCGCGAGAGAAATCTTAGCGATGCACGAACGCGCTTGGGCTCGATCGATTCCGCGAGAACAAAAGGTTGCCTCTCCGGAACTGGGAATGACGAGAGAGAGAGAGGAACTTTCGTTACTCCAAACTTTTCGGGTAGAATCCCATTAAAGTGGCTTGCGGCTATTTTTCTCCCTCTCCCTTTTCAACTACCCCGTGAATGCTAATCGCTTTTGCCCTTCACACGAGAGAAAGAGAGGGGGATACTCGGTTACGTTAGGCACGGTACCTTACTTTGCCTAACTTCAAGATGTGCAACATGGTGGCGACACGCTCTTTCGCTCGCAATAGCATTAAATTAAAGTTCTCGCTGGAAACAAGTGTGTAAAAGTACGCCGATTAATTTGACCGAATTCCCGAGATGTTTACAAAGGTTTAATTTACAGGTAAAGAATAATATTCGCGTGCGCATGATTGATACCCGAGGTAAAACTGTAACGATGAATAATGATTGAAAAGGCAAGAAAAAAAGGAAAGCTTTACGAAGCGAGAAAACCAGTGGCAGATAATTAATCGTTGGGCAAACAATTATTTACAGTACAGCAGACATTCTCAGAACGATGAACACACCTCGATAGGAAACACAAGACTCCTAAGACTTTGCGAAAAGGTAATAAAAGCCGGATAAAGGCAAGATGAACCTTGGATTTCTCTAGCTTCGTCTTTCCCTTTTCCTTCTCTCTCTTTCTTCCGCGTTTGATTGAACCGAGTAAAATAGAAGGAGAGAGAGAGAGAGAGAGAGAACCAAAAAGTCTTTCGCCAATTTCGTCGTTTCCAGACAGCCTCAAATCTTCGCGGAGATTAAGGCCGGTTTACACGGCGCCGAATCAACTCCTCGAAGAAATACCGGCGAGCCTTGGCTTCCATTCCCAGCCCTTACGCTCGACTTCATCCCCACTCCCCCCCCCATCTTCTCCTCGCTTCTTCCCTCATCCTTGCTTTTACGACCTTCACGATCTTCTTCTGGCGTTGAATAGAGGTTACCCGGTTTATCAAGAGGTTACTCACCCAAGCCACCGCTGCTCCTCCTCTCGCATACTCGTTCTTTCATCACTCTCGTTTCCTGTTTTTCTCGTATAATTTAGGTGACACGCTTTACCGGAAGGGGAGAGGGGGTTGGGGGCAATTTATTTTTCGCCTCATTGCTTCCGAGCTAGGCGCGCGCGCGCTGCTCCCTCGCGCTAAATGCCGCTAGTGATAAAATCGAGCAAGTTTTTGCGGAGCCGTTAAGAGGGCTGGACGTCTTTCTTCTGCTTATTTCCGTAATGAAGTTCGGGCACGTTTTATAGTGGATGGACAAAACTCAATTTTACCAGGTTATTTTCGTTCAGTCGGAGGCTAACTTATTTGAAACTTATTAAAATAGAGATTTAGTAAATTGTTCTATTTTTGTATGCAATTCGAAAAATCGCGAAATTTATCAACTTATAAAAATACAGTTGTAATTTAATATTACTATTATAGCAATGATAGCGTTATAATAAATAATACGGCTGGAGAAATAATAGCCTGTACGATAGCAATTGAAATATTCTACTGCGTCTGACGTAAATCGTTTTTAACTACTGAATACGAGTTTTATGGCGAAATGCAAGTACTGAAAAATGTTTTACTGCCTGTAAGCTGCAATATAACTTTCGTTTATTAAAAACAGTAATTTAATATTTTTTGCTGTTTTACACAAAACATGATAAATTGCTAAAAGTCTAATTAAATTTTTAAGAATAGTCAATTTTGAAAAATGATGAAATTTTTAAATTTTAGAAATATTTTCTACACCCTTAACATTATCGATGATATTCGTCTATTTCCGAGCTGCAGCAGGTGTTAAACGGTTTTGCTCGTCGATGATGAGGTTAAAATTGAGTTATATATAAAGTATATTTCATATTAAATAACCATTACGCGTTGCAGGGGCGCGTCGAGTCAGGCGTCTTTATATCTCATGTTTTTTGCTAATGCCTTTCTGCGTGAAAAACACTTTTAATCGGCAAACCGGCGAAGATATTTTAATTCGAATTTCCGAGATTCATTAAGATTATTTATAGCACATTAATCAAACAATATGCTGCTGTGCATTGCGTTTTAACAAATATTTAAGATTTCATAAGGTCCTTTAAATGCGATAATGGCTTTTAATTTAGAATACCTAAATATGTTGATAAAATGTCAAAGATTCTATTTAATATCACCGTATCATGACATAATAGCAAAATTCATGGAATAGTAGAAACGAGCAAAATCGAGATTTCTTGGTCAAAGGAGAGAGAGAGAGAGAGCATTCAATTTAACTTTTCTTTTGTTCGATAAATGAATTTGGCTTACGATGGTGGCATATTAATTAAGAGAGAAACAACGTGAATGCTAGATTTTATCGAAATATTATATTGACATTTCCCAGAATCCAGTTTGTGCGTCTGTTTACGTGTTTCGTTATTAAATACAAAACTGAAAAGCAGCCAATATCAATAATCGATACGTATTAATACCCGACATTTCATTGAAATTCGTTAAATGACGATTTTTGCAGTAAAACTCTATGTATAAAGAATACGTAGAGCAAAGTAGACTACAAATTGAAAAAAGCCCTTTTCAAAAGTTTGTTTATCATCAATTCATAAAGGATCGGGGAGTCAAAGCCCGCAGTCTAGACACGCCCAGACGACAGGCGCGCGCGTCTCTGGCATTGCAGGCTGCGCTTCTCGAGAGCGGCATCATACGCGCCATTACGAGGAGAGAACTCCGGACACTTTAGCGCGTTGCTCGAGCGTGTGCAACTACACGAGCTTCCCCGGACGCGTGTTTGCTTTCAGAGGAACGACGGCGGTGGCGGCAATGTTTCTATGAGGCAATGCGCTTTGCTCTCTCTCTCCCTCTCCCTCTCATGGTTTTGTTGACGACAAACATTTCGAGAATTTTCGGCGGCTTTTCAAAGCTTTTCATTACTTCAGTTTAACGTATCAACGTTGCCTTTGAAAAAATAGTTTGAAGCGTGGTTGTCGAAATAATTGCAAGTTTGATGAAATCGTTTTTATTTTAATAAAAAATATGCCCTTTCAATTCCTCGAACGGTACAAAAAAAGAGAAGCGTTTTTAGATTACTTCTAAAAAGCTCTCGAAAGGAAAAAAAAGAATCCGTATGATCGAACAAAAGTTGAAGACATTCGTCAAGCAACGCAACTCTTCTTCCCAAGACCCGGAAACAGAAGAGCTTTCGCCAGTAGCGCGCGAGCCTTCCAAAATAAAGGCAGGGAGAAAAGCCCGGCGTACTTTCAACTTTTCGAGAGAGGGAGATATATATATATATATAAATCCGAGATTTATCGGGCGCTTCCAACGCGACAATCGGCGCTGCATTCTTCGGCCGTTCTCCTCCTGCTCCTCCAACGACACTTTCATCCGACGAGCCGCACTTTATCTTCGAGCCCCCGCAGCCGCGGACGTTGATGTATCGATAATTTGTCGGCCCTCCGCGCACGCCGGCGGCCGCTTTACGTGTAAACAAAGTTCTCGAGCCAACTGTTCTCTGAACCGAGTGACAAAATGCTCCGGCTTGTTCAACTTTCGCCGATGATTTTGAAGTATCCCTCTCTGTTTTTTTCTTTTTTTTTCCAGTTTCAGCGTGATGAATTGGCTTTAAAAGTCAATTTCGCGCTGACGCTTTATCGGGTGGTTATAAATTATTCGCGATAAATCGGCTTTAAAAAAAAAATGTACACGCTGGTTAATGTTTCGACCAATATAACTTTGCATATAATTTTGAATGATAATAATTTTATGCCGGTGTAAAATAAAATTAAACGCATAAAACTTGGCAGATGGGGGGAGAGCAAAGCCCAACTTTTCTTCCCAAGGGTAAAATATGGCAGAGAGCTACTTCTACCAAGTGTTTCATCACGAATAGACGAAACTTTCTTTTTCCAAGTCCATCGTTAAAAAGGAGGGAGGCTCGCGAGAGGCCTCATCTGCATATCACACAATTATCAAGTCCAAACGTCTTAAACTTGCAAAAGGAAGACTTCCCGGCAAAAAGGAGAGCAGCTTTTCGTCGAGTGCACAAGAGAGCACTTGAAGTAAAATACGTTACAAAAGAGACACGAGCACAGCCTCCCGAGAGTGAGAGAGAATCCCGTCTAATTAGTCGCCCTGGAATTATCAAAATCACTTCTCGCTAATTTGCAAAGTAAGAGCGAGGGAAGACGCGCGCGCAAGCGTCGTGGATTTCACTCCGAGCGAAATCTTTATAATTCACGACTACTCGATGCCGTGCTGTTCGCACACGCTTTAATAGTCGTAACGACGACCAATTACGCGCAACTCCATCTGCGTCGCGTTAGAGGCTGCTCTCAGCTCTCGAGTGAATTTGCTGCGTTAATGCCAAGCTCCAGAGGTGCGTGTAAAATTGAGCGCAATTACAACGCGAGAAGCAAAGGTGGATTTGCTGGCGTTTAAAGCGCTATACATTATTCTCGCAAAGACAGAAAGCGATCGTTCGAACAAGTCTTGTTTAAAATAAGTTGTACACGCGTAAGCGTAAATCCTAAGTAGAAGAGATAAATATTTGACTCGACAGCTCCTTGTATGAACAAGCTCGTTAAAGTAAAAAGTGTATGAAGAGTGTCAAAGGAGAAGAAGAGAAAAAAAGGAGAGATAAGTTGACAAGCCGCAGAAGACACTCGACGGTCGATTCTCGTGATTCAGCTCTGAGCTTCGCGGCACCGAGGAGAGACTCTTTTTGAAGCGAATTAGCAGAGCATAATATTTCACTCTCTAGAGACTACTTTGAGAGCTTTCATCGCGTTTGAATCTCTTTTCGCCGGCCGAACGATTATATCTGCAAAGCTTTTTATTTGACCTTGATGTTGGCAAAGACCTTCCAGTTAGACCTTCAATTTTGTTTACTATGTTTAAAATCGAAAGATCCACAAAACGCGAATTAACACACGCGGAAGAATAATTGGAAAGTTTAAAAAAAAAAAACTTTTTGCTCATAAAGCTGTAAAACTTTGAAGGGCAGAAAATGTCTCTCAATACTGACGGCCTTGGGCGCTCAAACGATTCTTGAAGGACTCGAATTATGACGACTTTCCCAAGTGAGAGCTTGAAAGTCGTCCTTCTCTTCATTTCACCCTTTCTCTCGAGCCACTGGGACAACTGCGCGAGACTGACCCGCGAAGCTCAAGCGATTTCATCGCGACCCCTTCTCTCGAGTAGTACCTCTCACTCACTCTCTCCCTTTTGACTCGTTTCGCGACATCGGTACTTCCGTCAGAGGAAGTGGTTCCACTTCATAAAATGGAATTGCTTCGTGAATTTCATTTTCTTAAAGTACAACGATTTAAAGCCTGCTCCGGGGAAAAGCCGGAGCACTGTAAAAGCACTACGACTCTCTTTTACCATACCGAACGCGCTCTTTTGCCCTATTCTTTCTTTCTTGCCTTCGCACCTCACCGACCCACTTTTATTTTAGCCAGTCAAAGAGGCTTTCTCGCTTCTCAAGCCCCTGTTATCGACGGAATTTTCTCAAAACCGTATTGCGCGTTGAGGGGCACTTTGATGAGAAAACAGGAAATTCTTTATTATTTCCCCTATGCTCTTACAATTCTTTTTACCAATTCAAAAAACTTTCGAAAAAGGTTTATAAAGTGTGCTCACGACGTTGATTATGATATTAAATTTAATTCTACATTGCTAAGCTTCGGTAAAAATGCCGTAATTTATTAATCGAAAGAAAGCGAGAACGAATCGAATTTCACATCGAAAGCACGAACTTTACTCATTTTATGATCAAGATATTAAAAGATCGATATTATTGCTTTAATCTTAATTTAAAGTAAATCACTGCTAATGGGCTATTTAAGAAGTAAATTAATGATTTTACCGCTACATAAGCGCGCACGTAACCGACTCCCCCCCCTTCCTCCTTAGTAATTTATAGTAATAATCTAATCGTACAATAGCATTGGATCGATTTAGCTATAAACATATATTACCAAGGTGCATAGCCTTTGGAAAAATAACGATTCGCATTTCAGTACTGGCCACCATAAAAGAGAAACATTCCACAAAAATTCAAAGAAATGAATACCGATTTATCAATGTATATCCCCTTCCAAACAGTAACAATAACATTACAACCCCAATAAAATATCGAAAATCATTGTCGTTTTATCAATGTCCCCTACCCAGCCGATCCTCCCCTCGCGCCCCTAAAAAAATCATAATAAGCATCATGTATCGGCAAAAGTTGCAGCAGATTAACGAGAATAAACAGTCATCGCGGCGTTATTTCGCGGAGAGAGAGAGAGAGAGAGAGAGAGAGAGAGCACCTTGCCCGCGTGCACACGCTTGTATATACGCGCTCGCGCGCATAACTCACCAGAGGGAGGGGAGGCTCGATATTATTTGGCGCCGGGCCGGCCGCAAAACGTGAATTACGATAATACGAGCGACGCGCCGGCCGCGATTTACGAGAGGCTGCTCGGTGCACCGGGAGGGAGGGGGAGGAGGCGCGGCGGGGGGAGGGCGCCGGCGCGATCCATCAAAGCCCCCGTAATCGCGGACCTCTTTAACTCCTCGTCGTTCTCTCTCGGCCCTCTTCCCTCGTGCCCCTAACGGGCTTCCGGGGCGTTGGCGCGCTAATGGGGTCGCACGCGCGTACCACGTTAAGTGACGTTCCATTTTCCTCTTTAATCTCATGCTTTTTGCCCGCGCGCGACCCCGGCATTTTTGTTTTCCCTGGTCGCCGAAATGATTGCTCGCTTTCAACGCCAGAGATTCAGCTTTATCTATGATGCTTGCATATTCTCGAATAGCCATAGTTTTTGGGATACGTGTTTTGCAGTTTTTATTTGATTATTGTATACGTTGTTTGGTTAACCAACGAACCAATACGAGCAGGATTATTAAACAGGATTCGCTGAAGCGCCGTTGTGTATTCAATAATAGATTTCAAATTAGGATAACTCGATTAGGAAACTCGAGATTGCATTAACATAACAACAGTAATCGCGCACGTGGATCTCGGGCTCGTACACAATGGACCTATGGCGCGGTCTCTTTATCCGTTGAGCTCCCCCTCCCCCTCGGGCTAATGAAACATTTCGCATCTGACCAATCGAGCCAGGAGGAGATCTTATTTGTGCTCTAATTAGAAGCACAGGACATTCATTAAGAAAGCCGTGGTATCAAGTCCCTCTCCGGTATTCAAAGTATAACCGCCGAACCGTCTGCCGCGCGCAAGGTGCTCGAGACGAGCCTCGCGATCGCATTTTAACGACCGCTTCAGACGTTACCAGCTCTCGCTCTTCCCGCGAATAAAAGCGCCTGCCAATGGCTTTCTCTTTGCCCTTACCTACTGTCTCTCTCTCTCTCCCCCTTACGTCCCAATTACGTGGAATGACGAGAGCCGCGTCTCAGAGGTCGAGAGAGGTGGGCCGTATCATATACGCGCTGGAATTTAATCTTGGCCATTGTTTCATTGCCGGACCTTCCCTTCAAAGCTCTTTCATTCCTTCTCTCACCCGCTCTTTCTCTATCTCTCTCTTGCTCTCTTGCTTTGGTGCGTCGGCCTCCAAGAGCCGAGGAGGCCCTACCGTAAAGCTCGTTAATTACTTTGGAAACACGCCGGTCGCCTTTACTTTGCTCCTGTTTATGCAGGCCTCGAAGAACGGCGCGGGAGAGGGGGGGGGCGATATATAGGGAAAGCTGAAGCCGTTGACACGCAGGGCCAGTTTTGTAAGTTTCGCTATTTTAACATTGTTAATTCGACGGAAGTTTCGACTCTCCAATCGTCTTTCTCTCTCCTGCTCTCTCAAGCTTTTGAGGTAATTAATCGCCGTTATTGCCAAGAGCCGAGGGCTAATTTAAGTTTGCGGATGGAAAAATAGTTGACGGATATTTCTTTGGGAATTTTCTTCTTCTCCTTGTTAAGGCTTTTTAATTAGCAACTCGCAACTTTGCTGCAGGTATCAAACTGTTTAATGATCCGATTGTTAAAAATTTTGCCCCGTAAAAAATTAACTGAAAAAAAGTCTCGCTCTCTTCGAAATGAAGAAAAGCACTATCGCAAGTGCAACTCTATCATGGAACTAAGCTACTTTCTCATCCGCGACGGCGCTGCGAAAAGCACAAAAGATCAGAACTCTCTCGATATTCGCCAAGGGCATGCGTGTGCTTTTTTTTTCATTACCATGACGCGCGGCCCCAACCTCAATGCCCGAGGCTTGTACAATAGGCTTCCTCGCGGCGAAAGCCAAACAATAAAGGAAAACACAGCGGTATGACAATGAGGCCTTACGATCTGGATCACAAACGCCGGCGCTACTTTTCTATCCATTGTTCTTTTTTCGCGGGTGTCGATTGATTCGCGCGCGGCCGACGCCCTGTGAGCTTTTCGACCTGATGCTCCGAGGACTCGGGAAGTAATGCGGCTGCCGAGCGAATGTTTATGCCAAGCAGGAGGCGCTCGATAGTTACCTCAATGCGGGAGGTTAAGGCTATACTTTTTTATTAGAATTTTTATGTTTTGAGATGAAAATAAATTTGGTTTTAATGTATTGTTTCATTTGTGTTGTTGGTTGAATTACAGACTCACGACTAAGCTGGGATGTTGATTATTGATCATTTGGAAGAGTGGCTTACCTGAAACAGAAACAAATGGATTTTGTTAATTTAAAATGAAAAAGACTTCATTTATGTATCGAAATATTTTATTGTGCACCAAGAATAATGGAATACTTCATTATGATGGCTAAAAAATGTTTGTTGAAAAACAAAATAAAAATACAAATACAGTGTACGTACAATCGAAATAAATATTTATTTAAATCAACGCAGTTATTGTATATACCAATGAAGAAAAAAAAATTAATTCAAAACAAAAGCAAACACCGTTTCTCCGTATCTCATAACGGCAATTCATCATACTCGACGCTTAATATAATGAAACCTCAAAACAAGGAAACGAAATTCCATTTCTGGTATAGCATCAAACAATACCCACCAACCACGGGTGCGCCGGTAAATAATAAGGACGAAGAGAAACACTTAACAAATCACAATTACTTTCGCCCTCATAATTTTAAAAGGAACGGGGGAGGGGGAAACCCCAAGCCCAGACGTATTCTAATTTACCTCGTGCAATGTATGTGCTCAGCGAAAGAGAGAGAAAGGGAGAGGAGGAAAGCTTGAGAGTGAGAGTGCACTGTAAAAGGAAGATAAACATTAAGGGAGTTTCTTTTTCTCTTTTTACTCTTTGCGACTCTTTTTCTTTCGATTTCTAACTTCCCTTACTACTCGCTAGAGATTTTTCTCTTGACGTAATGAATGATAAAATCATTTTTTGCTGTAAACTTTAAAATGGTTTAACATATTATCTTCGTAACTTAATTAGTACGATAGCTCGGGTTAGATCCTTAGAATTAAAAAACAAAATTAATTACTCTAGAATCGTCTTGTAAGGACGTTAATATCTCCAAGGTTCGTGATAAAAATTCAAAAACCGCAGAGTTAAAAAAAAAGGTACAGCAAGATTTAAAAGTTTCGGAAAACCGTGAGGTAGATGCAACTTTTCTTCATCAGAGCGTATAGCTGTCCTTTTGACTTCCACTTCCCCTTCCCCAGACGCTGTGTTTTTCTTCTTATCCACCTCTGCCCAAGCTCTCTTTTTTTTTCTCCTCGGAACGAAGCAAAACCAGGAGAAAGAAAAAAAAATGAAGAAAAAGCACGAAAGATAGAGAAGAAGAGGATAAGAAGGGAGGGTGAGTCGGTAGAGGAGAAACAAAACGCAACGCCGGCGTGTATCTCATTTGATGTAAGGGCCGTGCGCACGGCAGACTGAGCCGCAGCAGCTCGTTCCTAATGAGGATCCGACCTTTTCTTTTCCGATCCCATCCTCCTCTCCTATCTCTGCTGTGCGCCTTTTTTTCCTCGTCTCTCCCTTTTACCTCTGCGCAGCCGTCACGCTTATCCGAAAATGGCAGAGAAGCTTGAATGATAGCGACGGCTTGTGCGGAGGGGGAAGGTGCGTGTTGCACGCGTGTTGCGGAATGTTACGTGAAAGGGAGTAGGATACGGCGAAAGGGTAAGGTCTACGATGTTTTTTATAATTAAATTCTGGATGATCTTCCGATGATGACATTTTTCATTCGCTTTTGTTTTTATGGTCAACAATGACAACATTTTTCCACAAATCCTACGTAGATTGCAAATATTTGCGTAAATTTGTATGAAATAAGTCGTTTGCAAGTTGACGCTAAATCATCAGTGCCCGTGATAATCACACTGGAGATCGCGCCGGAAAACCTAACTCGTTGAATTCCAAGTGCACACTGGGCGGGGGGAGAGCAAAAAGCTCGAACGCGCGAAATGACAGAGAGGGAAATAAGCAAACGAGCAGGGGAAAACCAACGCGAGCTTTGGCATAATTAAAACCTCGAGGCCAAGTAAAAGAGAGGATGGCGTCTTCAATACACGTGCGGCTGTGGTGGTCCTCGACCGAGCCCGAGGACAACGACGCACAGCGGCTTTAAGAGCGAGAGAGGGAAGAGAAAGGTAGTCGCGAGGTGATAATGACGACGCTTCTCGGAGCTTTGACTCTTCTCGCGAGACTCTCCTTTCGGCCTGGACCGTTTAATGAGTGGCGACCGTGGGGAGCGAGCTCTCCTGACGCGATTATTTCACTGGATTTTGCGGCGTTTCGACGCGACGAGTGCGCTCTCTTTCCTATCCTGACCCTTCAAGGATAACGATCGCGAGGATTATTCACTGTGGTATGAGAGGCTTGTGAAGAACATCAACGTTTCTTAGGCAAGTATTATTGTTAATTTTTTTTTTTAATAACAAAAACTTTATAATGCGGTAGGGTTAGCAATCGCGTTGATGACCGCCGCTGCTATGCAAGGGCAAAAGATGCCTTGCCATTTCGTTTGTCTCTCGTATCTCCTTCACCGGTCATTAAGCAATGCGAATAAAAACGAGAAAAAGCCTTCTCTCACTCGTGTGCTTAGAAGCATTCGTCAAGCTCTCCTCTTCCCTCTTACTCGAGGCATAATATGTTATACGCGAGTGGTCGCGTCTAAACAGGTCGAGTTTTTTTTCTCTCATCTTCAGCGAAAGTCATAAAAGTGTACGTTCCTGGTCAATTTTCAAAGCGTAAAAGTTATGAAAAACCTCTGCGCTCGAATCCACTGTAATCTACGAAGATATTCATTTTGCGGATGGCAGAAAATCCTCTGGTGACGTTGTCGGATAATTGTTTGTAATAGGCCTGTAATTGCGCTTGATGAGCGCGCTTCAAGCGGCTTTGTACTAGAAACAGACTTGACCGTTTCCTACGTCAATTGCAGACGCGATTTCTTTTATCTCTGTTTCTCTTTTCATTCTCGCTTATGCCCTGACGATGTATTATACTAGATCATGTGATCGAAGCGATACATTGATTGAGCTGATTGATCATCTCAAAAGCTTGGAATATCGGGGCAACAACACAGAAGAGTTGATAAATTTTTTTTTCATAGTCCTTTTCGCTTCGACGTAAGTGAAATGACGTCTACGTCGTGCGCAAGAACGATAGCGGAATGGCGATTACCATAATAAAAGCTGGCTGCATACATTGCGCGTCTCGCTGAAGAAGTCATAGACCGGGCACGTAGATATCGGCTATCACATTTACTTGCAAACGTACGCGCAGCCATATAGACAAACCTCTCATCGTTTGACGCTAAAAATCCGGTAGTTTGAATTTTTTTAACGAAGGCGCACTTTATTACAGCTGAGAGTAACGCTTTTATATCAAACTTTATGAAAGCTTTAACGACCGATCCTAACGCGTCCATGTGCTTTTACGACTGTTGAAAGGCTCGAGATTTCTTCGTTAGTCAAACAGACCAAAGCTTGCCATGAAGGGATTTTGTAATTTACAATGCTGAGCGAGAAAATAAAAATTAAAGCAATAAGCTTTAACAATAACAGTGAGAAAGTGTAGATTCAACCCTACGGCCTTTATTCTAAGCAGTACAATATGTATTCATAATATATTTCCCCGCTGAAGGTTTAACGCGAGTCAAATACCGCTACAGTGTAAACCAAGGGAGCACAGTTGGAGAGAACAAATTCACGTTCTTGCGCCTAATCTAAACCTTCGAGCTTTCCTTTAAAGCTAACCGAGGCAAATCTGCTTATGAATCGAAAAAAAATATTCGCGATTCTACGCAAACCCGAATTTACCCTGAGCCTAGGCAAATATCATGATGAGTATAGTACATACAGCAGTATATTATGCCATTTTTGGCATTGAGGTCTATAGTAACTGCAGCTGTGATTTAATTAGGTGTGCCACAACTCTTTAGTGAATAAAGAAGAAGTAAGCTGAGAATAGTTATAATAGAATTAATTTTTTTTCTCGAAATTTATAATTAACTGTGTGTATTAATGATTTTACTTTAATATTATTTATTGTTATTTGATTTACGAACAAATATCGTTTGTTCAAGATGGCGAAATAAAACAGAGAAGCGAATGGTCTTGAAGCTCATCTCTCGAAATATTAAAAGTACATAGGAATACGAGGGGCTTCGCGCGCATTGGATGACGTATAACGACCTGTTGCGAAGCCGCGCACTCTCGCAGAGAGAGAAAGAGAGAGGGAGGGAGGGGGGAGGAAAGAGCGTAACGAGAGAACGAGAAAAGCTCCTGCAGCGCTCTCGGCTTGGTCCTAAAAGCAAATTGGATTTGTCGGACGTATACACCGGAGACTCGCCAGAAATTGCATTCCCAGCACAACGCTCTGCCATAATTACCGGCAGGAATCGTACGTATGCGTTGCCGTCGCCCTCCTCTCTACCGCACACCCTTCCCCCCCCCATCCACGACTCTGTTACTATATGACCACCCCCCGACTACCACTACACTACGGGAGAGGCGTAAAATTCGAGACTACATGCGAAAATTTAATTAACGAGAAATGTATGTAACAAGGCGTTCGATGAACAATTGTAAATGAATTATGTCGCCTCGAGCGAAAGTATGATCAAACACTCGTTCGATCGTTTACCGCTTTAAAAAAAAGATCTTGTGTATCTCTACATTAGACAATCATAATTCCGCATCTATTTGAAAGAAGAGACTATCAGATCGGGTAACAAAATAGTTCATTTGTATAGAGGTGACTCCGTGAAAAGCCAAAGCCACAGAGAGAGCTACAGGAAATCTACATGGGATTGGTTGAGCCAGACTCGCAGAAAGAAAAGTAGTCTGAAAAGGCCGAGAGAGAGAGAGAGAGAGAGAGAGAGAGAGAGAGAGAGAGAGAGAGGGTGATGCGACGAAGCGTACAGAGGAGCAATTTCCCGAGACGTCTCGCGCTCTCTCTCGCTTACATTCAGCGAATCTCGCGTCGACGCGCTCGTATTTGCCGAGCACTCGAGGGAGAGAGACAGGGGGGGGGGCTCCGCCGAGTCAAAGCGAGAGAAGACGTTTCCTCCATCGTGACCTGGCATTCAGGAGGGCATCAGCGGACCCTCCGTCAATACACAGCACACGCGCGCTCCTCGTGTTGACCCAACCTCTACCTACCCTGTACTCAAGCCCCCGTGTATGATCGCTGTCTTGGGCAGGAGGGGGGCGGGTACAAAGCAGCCGCAATTACGGACGGACATTACCTTGATTACCGGTGCGCACCGACTGATAACACACGGAATTTTGAGCTCCTAGAGGACGAGAGAGTTGCTTTAGCTCCCGCGATTCCTCACTGGCAAAATAAACGAAACTTGCCGCAGGCTGTGTTTGTTGCCAATTAGAAGACACGCGCGCTTATTACGTGCGTTTGCGTATTTTTATAGTTTTCGGCAGTTGAAAAGAAAATACTTTCTTCGTCAATCGCACAAGCAATAATTCATCAGAAATTAAGTAATAAGTACGCAAACGTAACAATTAAGCAATAAGTCTTTCCTTGCGCCATAAATTGTGAAGGTTGTAAATTAAAATGTTAATTATAAGCTAGCTAGCGTAGGGTTTTGATATTCTTCACGTCGTTAACGTGTGTATAATTAAATCATTCTGAGAGGCTCATTAATTATAAAGAACCATTATTCACATAAGTAAGTTTTCATTTTAGTTTACAAAACAATTAAAATACAAATTTAAACTTTTTCAAAATACAAACTAGATCTTGAAATTTTATGAGACTACAAAACCGACAGTCTTTGAACTTTCCAAGTATGACAGAAACGACGACGATCGACAAGCGGAGGAAAGTGACGCGCATCATCGTTATAAGGTAATTACTTTGAGAGGAGGGGGGGAGGCTCGAGTTTACAAAGCGTCAACTTTGAGGGATGTCCATCTTCAACTTTTCAATTTAATTTCCCCGAAAATCTGAGCAGATTAGCGCGATGAAACCGTCTCGGGCTTGTTACCGGCAATTTAACTACGGGACAAAAGCTTATATAGCAAGCTCAATAGTATTATGTATAGTACACAAATTCGCTTACGTTTAACTTGCTACATCGACTTGCCGTTGGTAATCGTGTAGAATACGATATAGGTTAACGAAATGCTCGCGAGTTGTAACTGGGATTCACATGGCAAAAGAGGGTAATCAAATAAAATCGTAATGCTCCCGAAATTATCATAAGTCCGTAAGATGTGTAACTTTATCCTGTTATAACAGTAACCCTATAAGCAATCTCGATCCGAGAATAAAACTTGTCCCCCAACCCTCTGCGTCGGATCTCTTTATCACTTCTTCATTCCGCGATCTTTATCGGCTCAGCCGAACTTTCCGCATTTGTAGATGGGACAAACAGAGTTAATCGTCGTCATCCGCTTAGCCGGCCAATAAAACCGTCCGCAGCAGCTCTAAATAAACTCGCGGCGGGAAGACTTGAAGTTACGACAAATTTGCATTGGAGGACAAGACGGGCGGCGTCGAAAGCCCCTGAGCTTGCCAATGGAATTACTCGAGAGCTCTCGCGATAACGTCGCTGGCGCGTCGCCCGCGGCGTCATAAGTCTTTCTCGTCCCTGCTACCCCCTTCATCCCGTCGTCTTTCGTGAGTAGAGAACAGCCGAGCTCGCGAGTAATGACGTGAAGCTTTCTACCTTGGCATTACTCGCGAGCAACCAACGGCAAATTTTCGCACTTGCGATATTTGATAATTTGGATAATTTTTGTCAAATTTATGAGCCTTTATTTATTTATATTTTTTTGCATCACAAGAAATAATAGCGAACGTGTTATAATCATGTAACATACCTGCCGATGGCAGGAATAAACGAAATTCTTATGAGCGCCCGTCGATGCGCTTAATCCCCTTAGCACGGAGAGCTTTTCTCACGGGCAATCAACGTTTTCTGCAACATCGGTACGCCCGTGCGTCCTCGTGCTATCGCGACTGTCATGGGGCCGAGGACTCCTCGGGGAACAATTACCTCAGGGCCTGGTTCAATCGTTGAGCTCTACGCGAAGTGGGCGCTATAGTGAAATGCCATCGAGGCGATGAGTAGAGTCGGTAAGTTTTATGAGCTCAAGGCATCTCTTGTAAGTGTATATATTTAGCTCCCTTTGTCCTTATCGTCTTGAGTAACGCCTGGCTGTGTGTTTGAAACGGTTTACATTGGATGTACTGGCTATTGGCATAAAATTTTACGGTACTCGGCGGCGATAGAATGAAAATTTAACGCAAAAAGCGTCGAATTTCTAATCTGAAATTACAGGATGACATGGCGACGAGTAGATAGCGAGAAATTTTTTATCTAAAAAACGAAGAGAAAGAGGGAATCCCAAAGAAAAAGTTAAGACGTATGAAAACGCGGACTTGTTCTTAGAATTGCCAGCTATTAAACGAAGTATTCGCGAGGCTCGAGAACTCGCGACTCGCGGCAATTGCGAATGCCCCCGGCGACTTAGCAGAGATGAGAGTGAGAGAGAGAGAGAGAGAGAGAGAGAGAGAGAGTAACCATTGCAGAATGCCAACGACGTCTCTGATGACGAGGCGACGGTTGACCCAAAAGTTTGAAAGGCGCCAACTATGTCAATCTTCCGCGTAGGAGAGCTCGGGGAGTAAAGGCCGAATGTTAACTGCTCTGAGAAATGAGAGAGAGAGAGAGTGGGAGTCGGAGAAAGATGCAGTCATAGACTATCCGGGCAATTTTGCCCGCGGAGAAGTTTCACGCGACTGCAGCTCCTGATGCTGCTGTATGTGACGCGCCGCGTATGTAGGTTATACGCGCAGGATCGATATGTCTCTCGCAGGCTCTCTCAGCCGGCGCGTAACTTCTGTACCGTCTCACCTAAAATCTTGCAAGAAACTGTAGAGGTAATGCGATACAGGGCCTGATTGTTACTTCATCGCAGTGTAGGCACTACGTGAGCTCACTGGATTACCTTCTGAAGTTTATGAGCGCGGCAAGGTACTGTAAGATATTGCCCTGATTTTTTGTAATTAGTTTCATTTGTAACCGTCTTCTTAATTGCGTCCTTTTTGAAAAAAAAAATTGTTATGGTGTCGAACGCTGCGCGCCAAACCGGAATTAACATAACTACAAAGTAAAAAGAAAAGCAAACCCATATTTCAACCTGTGCTAGAGACACAGATATCTGCATTACACGTTTTCGGGGGAAAAAAAAAGAAAAAAAGAACAGATTCAACGTCGGGAAAACGAACGAGTGCATAAAGAAAGAAAAAATAAAAGGTAGAGTTAAGCTCGCGATGGTGCACTCTCTGGCTCCGCATCGAACAAACTGCCGAGATTCCGGCCGGAATTACGAGCACCAGCGTAGCGCGAAATTAGTGTTTCGGCTGTTTTAGGGGAAGGGGGCGCGCAGGATGACCATCCTAAGCCATAATTCAGCCAAGACAACCGGGTCACCGTTCCTCCTTCGTAATTTGTGGAGGCCTGAGGGAGAGGGGGAGGGGGCTCGCGCGAAACTAGCCGCGGAAAGAAGAGCGAGGTCGAGGAAAACGCGAGAACTCTACGGAGTATGCCTCGGAGTGTTGCTGCTGCGTTTGTTCTTTTATCCGTGTAGCCTAGCCGACTAAATTAATCTCGTAAACAATTCTGTTAGACGCGCACTAGTATATCTCTTAAACAGCAAATTGGTTGATTTGTTTTCTAGGATGTGTATCGAGGTTTTGGAGTAATTAAAAACATATTTTTTTAATTACATTTAAATATCTTTCATTCAATTATTAAATACGAATACCCAACACACAATGGAATACAATGATCTTTCGAAGCTTTTTTATAAAAAGTCAATTAAAACCCAATGTTTTCTATACGATATCATAATGAAAATCGTTAAATTGATTACCGATGATTATTAATCTCATCTGCCAAAATAAAAGTAATCAAATCATTTACTCACAATTTCATTACGACTGCCAATAATATAATAATAAACCTTTTTTCCTCTCCGACACGTCATCAATAAAACTGTAATCTAATACCTTTTAATTAAACATTGTTTTACGTTCAATAGTATCTGCAATCCTATCTCGCGCAAGCAGACATGCACACAAGAGCTTAACCAACAAAAATCCGTTAGCCTAATCTAGCCCAATCATCAATAGCATCGCGAGCCTCCAAGCGCAACTTAATCTGCCGCGCGTTCGAAGGGAGTTGAAATCGATTTCCGTGGGCGACGAAACTGAGCACAATGAAGGAGAAGCTCGTCGCGCGCACGTGGGCGGCGGCGGCCGATCCGTATTTCACTTTTACGGCCTAAAGTCGCGGGATCTGCATGTCAACCTGGCCCCGCGACTCAAATAACAGATGCCCAACCCAGTCTCCTCTGTCCCCGACGTTCTGATGTATACCAATGTATCTACCTCTCCCTCTCGTCCCTTTTCTTTATCCAAATCGATCGTAAAAAATGTATAACCCTGTCTGGCAGCAGTTCAACTTGGCATGATCCTTTTTGCCTGGATTCCGAGTGACTTATGTAACGAACGGACTGTGTATTGAAATACTATCGATGTCGGACGAGTGTAATTGACAGCGATAGCCTTTTAAATGTTAACTTCATTTGAGCAGTCTATTGCTTAAAACTCGAGTAAGAAATAATTCAATAAGTAAGCTCTGTACTTTTTAGTTAAGCGAATTAAACGTTGTGGAAATTGTAACTCAGTTTTTGCTTATTCAATTTGTTGCTACGAGATTAAGGCCGGGAAAACATAATTTATCATAAAGATTATTTTACTTGATGATATTATCAAAGTGTTGAACTGAATTCGACTCGAGACGAGTATAAACTTGCTCTATCCTTGAATTACAGAAAATGTAGTCGAGGAATAATTTACTTACCGAACGGCTAAATTCGCTCGATCCAGTTAAAAAGGTATTTCTCGAGAGGATCGGCTTTTTTTATACGATGCAACGATAAAAGTTTCTAAAACAACCAAGTTATTCATAGCGTGAAAAATATTTTATTCCACCGTATATATACGTGCGGCTAATATTTTGCAGCCAAGAGCGACGAATAAAACGATTTGCATATAACGAGTCGGCGTTGCCGAACATTGCTTTCGCTACTGCCCGTGAATATCTTTATCAGATTGAAAAGTTCGTAATTTGCAGGGAGATAAAACGAAGATGCGCGAGCCTGATCCCTAGTTCTGCTTCGATAAAATTGGTCTCGAGCCATCGGGATTCGAGTGGGAAAGAAGCCGAGAGGGAAGGTGGACGAAAAAAAAACGAAGACGCCGAGAGGGAAAGAAACTCGGCTAGATTTTCTCTGATAGATTCGTAAAAACTTGCGCGGCACGCCTTTAACGAACTTTTAAGCTCTCTGTCGAGATTCCTCGAGTGGAATGGCTTTTTACTTGGCTTCCTCTACGCGTCGACTCGACGAGCGCGCGGACACAGCTGGGATAATATTGTTTTCGCGAACATCGTAATAAATATCAAACTACGAATTGAAATTTTTTTTTTAATCTTTTAAAAGTAGTTAATTATTTTTCGTATAGATTTTTAGTTGTTAATTAGCATTGATTTTGTAAAATTCATTAAATTGCATCATAATTGATCAAATAACGCACTTGAAAATTTAACGTTTATAAATATCTTGAGAAACGAAAACTCCAAACTAATTAATATCTGAAAAATTTAATAAAAATACATCGCGAAATAACGAGGCAAAACCATACAAACGCAAATTATTAAGTTTCACAAATCACGTACAATTAATTACTGCATCAAAATCTTTCGGGCAATTTTTCAAAAATTCAAAGATCCATTAAGCAAAGAAGAAGATAATATTCTATCTCATCGGATAACATATAATGAGCTAAAATATAAAATTCATCCCCTATAATATCCTCGTAAATGAGACAACGCAAGAGGGCTCATCGTTTCGTCCTGGAAAAGTTTGACCCCCACATTACTTAATTTCTTCATTGGCTCACCGAGGAAAATAATTAAATGATGCCGGAGTTCTCTCTCTCTCCCTCTTCCTTCAGTATGTATATGTATACAAAAGGCTGCGCTCGACAGGCAGGCGATTAAATGTGAAAGTTATTCTTCCTAACTTCGCTTATAACATTCAACGCGTAAAATATTCATAGGCTCTCTTGCGCAATTATTTTTGACACCGCCATTCAACGTCCATCTAATGACGCAAGATCGCCTAGACAGCCGATCCTCGCGCATACGCAGCTGAAATCTTCTAGCCCTGTAGAATCGCTGCTGATTATTTGAGTGAAACTTTTAATTAAGTACTTTCTTGCAATTTTTTTTTTTCTCTCTCTCTTTTACGCCTTTGAAGACAGCAGGCTCCGTTCTCTTTTGCAGCCGAAAGGGAGAAAAAAAAATTTCAAGTTTCCTCATCAATCTTGGAGAACTTTACATGCAAACCATACTACTTCGGATACCGAGTGAAGTAATTACTCTGGAGGAGCCATCTTTCACGTTTAGGATACCGTACAACATGCTGAAAATGTTGTGAGCTCGATAAAAGAGGAGAATGTTCGCCGGATAAAATTTCGCTGAATAAAAGCAAAAAACAATGCGCCCTCGCCCGGAATCGTGTTAAATAATTAAAATGCTTTTTCCGTTTCTTTGTTACTTTTAATGAGTAATTTTAGTAAATCATTTTTATGAAAACAAAATTCATTTCTGCAAAGAACATGTTGTTTAAAACATCGTGTTCGACAAGCTTGCATTATACTTTTAATTACTTGCACGCTGCCTTTGCTAATTTCCCTCTGCCTTGTGATATTAATATACATTTACAGGTACAAACTTTTAAAAGCCAATTTCAAAAGTTTGCTTAATACGAGCAAGAGAGCGATGATTCGATATGAGCTTCAAGGTTAATTAAAAAAAAATGTAGAATAACATAACAAAAACGACCAAATTTACTCAACAATATCGCAACAAGACACACACTTCACGTAGAAGCACAGAGGGCAAAAAATGATGGCTCTCGCAGCTGTAGCAACGAAATAAAAAAAAAAGGATGAAATTCAAGCGGCGGTGGATCTCGGGCAGAGACGAGGAGCGCACGGGAGACAGCCAAGTCGTTCGAAGCCGCTTAGGGAAGTCGTTAATCACCGCAGCTTGGCTCATGGGGAAGAACGTGTGTCGCCTAGGTTGAAATATAATAATAATTCCCGGCTCGGCGCGTAACGACGAGAGCCTCTTCGCAAGGCTATCCCTCCGCGAAATCGCTCGACGTGACGACGACGAGACTGTGCTACCCGAGATGGAAGAAAAAAAGAAAATGAGGAAAAGGGCGCGGCTCGCGCGAGACCTGTTTCATCCCGTAATTATGACGCGCGAGGGATACATACATGTGGATCGCGATACCATAGAGTATCACCTATAACAACAATTTATAATGAACTGCACTTGGGGAAATTCTCAAAGAAAATAAGGCTCGTTTTTTAAAAGTTCAATTAACACTAAACTACTTACCCTATGGATAAGCCAGCTATACGAAGGTAGTATCCACTTTCGTGGAAAAGCCACGGAAATTAACTTTACAAGGACCTCGTGGCAGTCGTGGCTCCGAAAATTATGCAATTCCACGTTCGCGATTCCCCCGGGGGATCCCATATGCTCGCAAATATACGAGCAAAATAAGGTTTAGTCAGGCGGACTAGGGGCGCATACCTTTATCGCAAAAACTTTATAACAATCGACCTGCCAACTTAGAAAGTTGATGAACCGGATACTCGAGTATGAATATTACCTGCTCTCAGATCAGCTGTTTTGTAAAAAATGTTCAAATTCATGTATAATTTATTAAGCTATTCAAATAAAATGTTTAAAAAAGTTTTTTAAAGTAGTACAGTTTTAGGAAGCGAGTTATCTTTGAAACATTTAATTTTTCATCTTCGAGTCTACATGTCTTTTCAGTCAAATAAAATTCTCCAAAGCAGTTTAATAAAAGAAACGCTATACAGCTATATAGCCCGACTGTAACGGCAAATCCAAGCGGTATATAGGAAAGATTTTCGCGGCCACACGGGGTAATACGAATTTCCCAGGCAGCATTCGAAATTCTATTGGCACGGTCCGCGAAAATTTCCCTGGAGGCAAGTCCGTCCACGCATCGTCGATTATGCGGCCGTATACGACGTATAACACCCCCATCGCTTCCGCGCCGCTTCACCTCTCTCGCATGCACACATCGGTTTATTCGTTACGCGAGGATACGCGATGTTAATTTCGCTTAACTTTTCCGGGACAAAGTTTTAACCGGATCACGCGATTTTAACATTTATCGGTCTCCGCTTGAATATTCATTTAAAAAATAGTAATACTTACAAGATGAATATCAATATTGCATATTCTACGATATAATACGAGCGCGTGAAATACATCGAGCTCGTTTCGGGCAAAAATTAAACAAAAATATTATCGCTGTTAAGGTCGGCGCTGTGGAAAGGAGAAAAAGCGAGGTGAGAAACGTTGCCAAGAGAAAGAGAGAAGCGGGTAGGCGGAAAAGTGCTGCACACGCGGCTCGCCTGGAAAAGTGTGGAAAAATGGAAAAAGAAAGAGAGAAAGAGAAAGCACGAAGGGAGAAAAGTGGAGGGGGAAGGTGAGGAGTGGGTCTAAAGTAACGAGGGGCCGGTGGTACGAAAGTGCGGGCACACCGATCGATATTCCATTTCGGACGATGGTGTGGGCCTTCTTTCCTATGCCAAGGCTATTTTTGCGGGAGCGCTCGCTATACTTTTTTTGGGGGCGAGGGGAGGGGGGGGGAACATGTTTTCGGCCGCGATGATGTTTTCCGCGCGCGGGGGTCGTCTCCTGCATGTTTGATAAAGGAGCAAAGACGCGGAGGAGACAAGCGGAACGACACGGAAGAAACCAGTCGAAGTTGAATGAGAGAGGCGCTGCGCCGCCGCGAAGGCGCCGAGCGAACTTGAAATGAGATGCGCCTCTGCCCGCTACACGCAAGCCCGGGAGAGCCGGCAAAGGGAATATGAAAAGAATACTTCCTTGCGGCTGCTTTTCAAGCGAATTCATCCCTCCCTCCTCCTGTCTTTCTCTCTTTCTCGCACTCGCTCTTTTATATCTCTATTTCTACAGTTGGTGCACATAAACAACTTTATGAAACAACATTAATGAGCATTTTTTACACGGCCTGAGGCAAGAACTTTGTTTCTCGCTGCAAGAGAGTGGCTTGTTTAATTAAAAGTCACGGCTTTGGCAAATTGTTTTTACGATTATAACATAGTAATTGTATTCGTCGTACGCGAGGTATACAAGTTAAGAAGAAAAATTAGTTGGAATAGGTTTGGAAAATATTTTTGTCTTGGGAAATTTATTAAATCAATTGTTACTCAGGTAGTTTATGGTTGGAACGTAGACGTTAAAATAAATATAAAAGCTCGATTTAAAAAGATAGCGCGGCGAAAGAGAGAAACAAAAATAAAAGCTCGATCGAAAGAGAGAGAGAGATAGTAAAGGAGAAGTAAAGGGCGAGAGCAAGAAATTTGAAAGGTAACGGAAAAGGGCGGAGAAACTGGTTGAGAAATAAGGAGCAGTCTATGGGTGGAGGGAGGAGGATCTTCCGGGCGCCGCACGTCTTGAGCTGCAGCGATTTCGAACGATCTGAAAACGCCGGCGTCGCGGCTCATTGATTCTTAAAAATGTATTTTTCCAGCATTTTTACGTTATTTTTTTTTATCGATTTCACACTTGCTAGGAGGGGAGAAAGGCTCGCGCGAACAATTGCCCGTCCGGACTAGCATTTCCGCCCAAGCGATTCGGAAAATTCGCGCTAAGGAACGACGGGGGGAGAACCGATTTTATAGAAAATTGTCATTTAAAATAAAATTTATTCCTTCGCACGATTTTACAGCCTGTCAATCACATGCTCGAATGTTAATCTATGTCTGTTAAGTCGTTCAACCTTTGAAAAATAAATAAAAAATCTTTACAGATTTATATTGTTTTCAGCGAGTTTTATTTGTTTACTATTCAGGTGAACCGAAAAAAACACGTTATAAGCTTTTGGGACGACGAAAATACAAAAAGAAAAAAAAATCAACTAAATTCGTCAGACACGACACCCTACAATGGGCCCGGCCCTACCCAGCACACATACAAACACCACGCGTGTCATGCTTTACGAACCTGCGACTTGGCCATTATTTCTCGCTTGGCAAGTTTCGGCATTTTCGGCGCGCGCGCGCGACGCGTGGCTTCTAGTGTGAGCTTTTTCCCGCCCATTTCCCCTCGCGTTGCTGCTGCTAGGAAAAAAAAAATTTTCGAGAACGCGCTTTTTACGACAAAACGAACTTTCTTTGACGCTTTCGCGATGGCTTGTCTGCGTCAGCGGATTGAGAGGGAGTAAGAGAGGAAAAAAGAGGAGAGAAAGGTGTGGCTCTCGCCTTCATCTTTCGGGAGAAATTTTCTTACGACCAAAGTTACTCGGCCAGAGAGGGAGAGTGGTAAGGCGCAGGAGGAGAAAGGGGTGGGAATATATACGACTCCCAACGTCTTTCGGCTTTTTAACTTCACTGGGATTCATCCAACTTTCTTCAGTCTTTAAAGTCTCGTCGTTCTGTGGACTTTATATTTCATTTTTAATCAATCAAACGCTACAATAGCCTCGACGTCACCGGAATTTTAAGAGATTTTAAAAGTAAAAGCTTTCCCTCAAGTGCCGACATATTTCTTTCCGTTTACATTAGTCTTGTTTCACTTGTATAATGGTTATGCTTTATTTGCATTGATGTTGATTAAAATATAGAAAAAAGGTGGCTGAAGTTAAGTCATTTCACAAGATTTCTTCGATTCTAAGATATTTAAAGAAATGAAAAGTTCGCTAAAAATATTTAATTGCAGCAGATGCTCAGCTTTTCGTAATGGAAAATATTCCTCGCTGAAAATATTTTAAAAAATTACACCGCACGGCGTTGCGGCTGGACCGACAGCTACGAGAAGATTTAATGAATTTTTATATCTCACCACGGCCTCGGAATAGTCGAGAGGTAAAAGTGCGGGTGGTTAGAGAAAGGCGGATCAGGAAGAGTCAAGCACAGCCGCGACGTCGAACGGTGTGGAGTAGGAGAGGAAACGAAAAGGAGCTCGCTGATGTTTTCCGCACGTAACAATAACCTGAAGACAAAGACTAGACACAATAGATTTCTTTTCTCTCTCTATCCCCAGGCGACCAGTGGGAAACTCATCAGAGTGATCTGCCTGCGTATTGTGGATTACAAAGGATTAAAAAGTTATGCAGAGCTAACGTATCGCTTGAACGGAATAGATAGACACACGCAAACATAGCGGATTTGCCTAAAACTCGAGTTTCTCTCTCTCTCTCGCCGTGCACTTTCTTATCTCTCGGCGGGTCCGTCGGCACTTTTTCCATTTTTCGAGACTTTTTGGCTTCAGCTCGGAAAATTGCCGGCGATGTCGGTGAATTTCTTAGATTCTCTTGATTTTCCCTTCTCACTCTTTTGCCAGGGAGAGAGAGCTAGAAAGAAAGGTTGACGTACATGGCCGGTGGACTTGCATTTAAATCTTTTGATTTCGGATAAGGCGCAAGAGGGTAAAGTGACCTTTGAACGCTGTACATGCAGCGTTGGATGTGTTATTTTAAAATTACTTCTTTTCACCTTTGAAGTCGCGAACTTGCGGTAAAATTTATTTTTCAATTTACGGCGGCAAAGAGAGAGAGATTTACATCGCGTTTTACGGATGTGGTCGTAGATTGTGTTCTTTACGAATGCAGTAAGCGTCCGTTTAAATTGTGATTTCAGGTTCAATATTTGCTGTTAATCGGCTTTAAGTCGAAGTTTTACTTCTTTATTACAAACGTGGACGTAATATTTGATTAGAAAATATTTTCAGTGCTATTTATTTTACTTAAATGCTTGCGAGAGAATTGAACTCACGTGACCAGTGGTAAAGGCTTTTTTGTGACTCACCTGAAACATAAACAAAAGAGATTAATTAAATTTTGTACTTTTTAGATGTAAAATGATGTTATGGAAAATACAAATTTATAAACTTTGTCAAACCAAACTAATCCTAAAAACTGTTACGTACACGACTTAACATGTGACCCTCCATCTTTTAACCCCTTGCCATTCTCATCACTATTCAGTAATTCGATTGCTCTCAGGTTACAGTCGATTGCCAAGCACACGAGTCTTGTCTCTCATCGGCTCGATCATTTTCACAGCAGTTTTTTTTTACAAGAATGTAATAACACGGGAGTAGCTTGCTCGTGCGCTTAAATTTACGAGGTTGCGCGGCAGGCGCAAACGATGTGCGAGTACTGAATAAAAAAAAAATGCGGCGCCAAGCGCACCGGAAATTAACTCCTATCTCCCGAGCGTCGTCTTTCCCGGCCTTCGAATCGCGCGACAACTACGCCGGATTCGCTTGATCTTTTTTACTCGGCACACGCGCATTTCATGTAATGGATTTTTTAAATAAGATATTCGATGCTGTGAATTTTGAGACAGTTTTAATCGGAATTTTTCTTGGACGGTTATTTTAGAATATTTTTTAAAATTTATTGTGAAGTCGCAAAATTCTTTTTTTTTTTTTTTTAAATAACGAAGCGATCGTCAAAGGTTTAAAAAAATTTCAGGGCATCGTACAGCTATACATTTACAAGCCTCGTAATAAAACAGGCCATCCGGAAGGATAAAAATTTATATCGCGATGATCTGTCCGATATGGATTCTTCTCGCGTTAGCTACGACCATCCAATTCTCGACGGACGTGTGCACTGATTGGCTGCCCATCGAAGCCATCAAATATAGTGAGTTTTATCGTCTTGCGTTATGGTCGAAGCCTACGAGGCTCAAAGAAAAAGGAAAACGTGTTAACAAGGAACGTCGAAAGTATAAAATCCTCTTGTTTACTCTACATCCAAACAGCCTTAGAAACTACATTTATTGTCTATTTTTTGAAAATAAGCGTAGCATTATAAGTAAAGCGCAGCTTAAGAAAAAAAAGAGAGCATCGCATCTAGAGTCGGTGTTTTTATTGAATAGAGAAAAAGTAGCATGAGCAAGGAGAGCATGGGAGAGCCGACGAAAATTTTCCCTTATCTCTCCGGACTCTCGGCGATTTCCACGGCAGCGCGGCACAGAACAAATCGAATTTGCATCTTGCGAGAGATCAAACTTTATTTTCTTTCTCCCTACCAGGAAAAGAAAAGGAGAGAGAGGAAAGGGGAGAGGGGGTCGTCGGTCTGCGCTCCCAGCGACTTCCGACTCTGGAATTTCCATTTGGCAAATTGATCGACACCTACTATTCTACCAGCGACTCGCTCTCTCTCTCTCTCTCTCTCTCTCTCTCGGTTCGCCTCCAGCCGCTTTTCTCATTCTGGTCGCGCGAGCGGAAGACGAAATTAAGTGGCAGCTCCTTTAATGCACCTTTCCCTCAATGTAGCGGCCCTTCTTCTTTCACCCGCGACTCGCAGCTCTTGTTTCCCTTTCCCCTCGGATCGGCAAAACTTTTTCCTCGGACTCGAGATCATTTTTTAACTGACTATTATGAAGAAACGCTCAATGGTAATATCTCTAGAAATTTCAAACGCGTCGGTAAGGTTAAAGGAAAAATATTCATTTGCCAGAGAAACGACAATGATCTAGGGGGGTATACGACTCGAGCAGACACAATAGGCAGCAACAATCACGTTATGAGCAGAAGTTCCACACGGCAAGGATCGGAGACAGGAATAGAATCTTATTATGGCTAATTTTGGCGCGGCGGGCGCACAATGCGTTCTCGCTCCCTCGGCTCGCATTATTTACCCGGCGCGGCGGCGGCTCTGTTAGAGTTAGCGTATATGCACTATCATAGGCGCGAGCGGCCTCTCTCTCTATGTGCGCGTGTGGCCTTATTTACTACCGTAATTAAAGACAATGATTTCCTTCGAGGGCACAAATCACGCCTGGATTACTGTGGTTTAAGCCCTAGGAATTTGACTGTGCCGCTCGGCTCTCTCTGATGGCTTTTCGAAATAAAGGCTCGCAAGACGATCCGCGTATATAGCGGAAGTAATTAGCTATATAGCGTATAGCGCGCCTGCAGTTGTTAATTGAAAATTAGTCATTATAAAGAACGGGGCATAAAGTGTCGACGAAATGTGTATTTCAAAATTAATCGTTTCAATTTAATTAACAGCGGCAGCAAAGCCACTCCCGTAAAATAATTACAAAGCTTAGAGATTACGATAATAAATTCCAATGACGCCCCGAGAAAAGCACTTTATACCCTCACAGCTCGATTTCACAAAGAGAGAAAAAAAAGTAAAAAAGAAAATAAGAGGAGAGAGAAAAAACAAAAGCGGAGGTCAGAAAGCCAGACTCGGCGAGAGGGAAGGGGAGAGGGCATTAAGAGCCCGAGCTCACCGAGAGAAGCCCTCACGTACGTCCTGTAATCCGTCACGAGTCTAGCTCTCGCTGTCTCACTCTCTCCTATAGCTGGGCATAAGCTCAACGCGCTCTCCCACGAACGCTCGAACGTGCGACGCCGGACTACCAGCGTGTATATACAGCAGCGTACACAAGGCTTTCCGGGCGGCGAGGAGGGGAGGGGGGGGGGTCAGCCTGGCTTATTCAAAGATCGTCGTCCGGCCGCGAGACACCTGCCATGCATCAAACTACGCCCGAGCGGCGTGTGCGACCTTCTGCGACCTGGCCTGCTCGTCGAGGGATAGTCTAAACCACCCCGAGCTTCGCCCCTCTTCCCTACTACCCCCTGCAGCTCGCATAACCTAATGAGATTCCGATATGTACGGGGGGAGGGGGGAGGCATCGATTTATCGTTTGACCCGAACCACGGGCAATGTTCCGCCGCGATACTTTCGCCCGGCTGAGCATGAAAAATGCCGGACTACGTGATTCGCGAGTTTACGGTCAAGTTTTCGGAGCGACCTGTACATAGTTTCCTTTGGCCCCGGGAGAGCGGGGGGAGGGAGTCTTGTCACTCTGATGTACAATTTTGGATAATATTCAAGGGGAGAAGGGTGTGCGAGGAAGTAAAGAGTAGATCGATGTGGCGCTAATTGCGTTTTAATCGCTGTTTGCCCCAGAGTTCGCGGCGCTGCAGCTATATACCATGGGGGCAACTATAATAATTTGCGCCGGACGGTTATAAATTAATCAGTGGAAACTTTTAGAAGTGAGCAGCCTGTTGGCGACACACACACACACACTGCTGCCAATTAAGTTTCGCGAGCCCTCTCCAGACGTGTATACGCGCGCGCGTGCCTTGTCGGGATCGTTGATCTACGCTGGCAGTGGTTCCGTTATCTTTCGGGCTTATCGCAGCCTCTATACCAACCTGTGCGCTGCTCCCCTTTTTCGCGTCTCGCATACCTATTCAGCCGCGAACCGGCGCGGAGATGGAAGGGGAGGCGCTCGGGCTATTGTATCGGCGAGCACGCGGATGCAGGTCAGGCGCTATCGGGCCCGATGCACCCCAGTGGAGCCTCTATGTGCCTCCACACTACTCCACCCCTAGGGCTATCGGTCTATCTCCGTCGCCTCCTGCCTGATTTACACCGCGGCTGTATCAACGATTTTTCTCTCTAGTCTGTTTCCACCACCATCTATTCTATCCATTTTGGTCGCTAGTCTCGCGAAGCTCTCGCTCTGTGTAGAAATTTAGGTAAAATATGACCGGCAGATGTGGTTATGTACCGGAGGCTTAGACCGACAGACAACATAGGTTGATTTTCTAAAGATTTTTTGAATGAACTCTTTGAAAAAGTATACATCTTTAAAAAAAAAAATCATTTTAATAGCTCGCCGTAACATATTTATCTAGCTACCAAAGCCACATTCGGCGCAATAAACATAACGCGCGCTCGATAGAGAATGCTGGCACTTAATTGACTCTCAGCACTCGACAGCTCGAACATGCTAATTTGAGCTCGACCACGCAGCCGACGCCGCCGCGCGCGTGTACACGAGTGTTCGCGCCCTACGTATTAGCCCGTGTGTGTAGATAGACGCACATATTCGGCGCTTGCACTACTGCGATAAAGCTGCTGCGGGTTATTCTACGATAAGGCAAGGGAAGAGGGGGAGGGAGATTCGATTGCGTCGTTACCGGAGAAGTTTAAATCACCGCGAGAGAATTAAAAGGTAGGATCGATCGATCGATGGAAAGCTGATACTCGCAGTTAGTCCGGGATTTTTCTCGTTCGTTAAGTTTTACGATCGCGGCACGACCAATCGATCGCTATATTGGCTTATAAGCTGTATCGGAACGATCGATTGTATAAACGTGGATTGCAGGCTATTGAGTATGACGAATGGCTTGATGTGGATGCTACATTAAGATTGATTGTTGTTATATCCTTCGAATTACGCGAGAAACTTAAGCTTACTTTACAATCGGTCTCGATTTTTTTATACCGATGTTCAGTTTGATTGAAGCTGCTGTAATCATTGGAAATTTTAATAAAAACAAAAACAATATATTTTTTTTTAAAAGCGATGCAGTAAAATTGTCATCAAAATTTAAATAACACGTCAGTATCCAAGGCTGTTCCTTATGCAATTCTCTCTCCTTGCGATGTTGACTATAGGCTCAACGGAGCAGATCTAAGAGCAGCGTTAGCGGGAGAGCCCCGTCATTCCGGCAGTCGCGTGGACTCCGGAGGTGCGGGCTCTCGCAGCAGAGCTACGGGATCTGGATGCCGGTAGCGGCGCGCTATATCGAGCGGAATATGATTTAGTCGGCGGGTACTGCTCGGGGCATGATTTACGCTCGACGCCGGCGGCAGTGGTCCCCTCCCGCCTCCCCCCCGGACGTTATCGTCGAAGACGCGCACCACAACTTGGAGCGATATCGCGTGAGCGCGAGCAAGAGCGTATACAACGCGCGAAATTAATAGGCCGGCTTGTAATGTGCGCCACTGCCAAAGCGGAGTCCTCGTCGTCGTCGTAGGCGCCGCCAGCAGACCAGCCGTTTCCAGCTATTTGCAAAGCAAAGCGAGCCGCGACTGACATGTCTCCTCTACTCTCCCTCAGTGAAAGCTGTAAGCGTACGATGTGGGAGCGTGTGGGGAGGAGGGGAGGGGAGAGATCTCAGAGAGGCAATACACTTTTAGACGGCTATTGAGCGCACTCGCGTCGGCTTGTTACTTGCGATTGCCTCCGATTCCACAATTAGAAGGATCAAAAACATGGCATCTTTTTTTTTGGTTAATTTTAACTCTTACATTTCGGTTTTACAAATGCTTTTTTTATAAGTACTTTGAAAATAATAACTTTTTAATTGCAATAGCATAAACGACACCGCAAAAACAACAATTTTACTCGAGTAGCAGGAAACACGTGTATCACATAACATAGGCCAAAAACCCTCGCTGTAAAAAGAGGAAAAGGAAAAAAAAGGTAAAAGAGAAGAAAAGACAGATGCAAAGCTTTAAAGCGCAATTTCTCCAGTTTCATTTAATTAGAGCCATTCCAGACACCAGCTAGAGAATTAGAGAGAGGGAGGGAGGGGGAGAGAGAGAGAGAGAGGGAAAGAGCCTCGGTAGTCTTGCGCTACAAAGTGGCTCGTCTCTCGAGGTCGAGCTTTCGCCGCGCTCACGTGTCGCGAGCTTGATCCTCTTAATTCGGCGGCGCCGAATAAGCCAAATAAAAAATAGCTTTTCTCATTATTACGCTTTTTTTCCTGAACACGGCCTTTTGTGCGAGGCGGAGCCACGACACGATTTACGCGAGGAAATGAGCTAGAGAAAGACAGAAAGAGAGAGAGAGAAAGAAAGGGGAATGAGACGTAATTTGTCCGAGTTAAGAGCAGCTGGAAAGACATCTTTGTACGAGCAAAGCCAAGACCGTACGTGGAAGTTCCAGCTTTAACGAATACAAAGCTCGATGGCTTGCTGTGAAAATATTGCCTACAAATCGGCTAACCGTAATTTCTTTTCAACTTTGTTCAAGCTTTTTCAGCTGTCGCCGCGTGACTTGATATACTTGCTCGTTAAATGAAAATAATTAAATGCTCGCGTTGTAATTATGTATAATAGTTACAATTTCAAATATCTGCTTTAATAAGAAGTATAATATTCTAATTAAACAAAAATGCGAAAAGGCTTTTTAATTAAAGGTAATTTCAGATTTTAATTTTGCAAACTTACCCGACCCTGAAATAAATTCTCGAGTATTAAATTTAAATTGCAACAGCTCGAGAGTTTATATAATATTTCATCGCAAGATATTTTCCAAACCGCAAAAATTAATTATTTTAGCCTGGCAAAAGTTTCCGAAGATGCCAGTTATCTTATTGCCGAAGAACTAATTTTTCTATAGCAATCTGAAAATTTTCTTATGTTTACCGATAAATTTCTCGAATACCGACCGAAACTTGAAATGTAACTATTTATAACGTTTCGTAAAAAATTCACAAAAATTTTCAGAATCTGTGCAACGCAACTCGACTGAGAGAGAAAAAAAATCGATTTCGTAAAAGGCGATAATCAACGATTTCTGTAAAGCCATTCAACAGAGAAAAAAAGCCAGCAAAGGGGAGCTATCATTAAAATATGCGTCGTGAAGACGCGACTCAACAATGGCTCACGCGCGTCAGCGCCCGATTATGTCGCGACAATAGCAGTCCTCTCCGTCGTATTCACCCTGTATACCATTACGCTCGCCAAGACGTCTCATTTAATTTCCAATGGCTCGCTCCCTCTCTCGATTGTATATACGTATACAGTGAGCCGGAAAGAAGGAGAGGATGAGCGCGAGAAAAGTCGGTTTATAGAGATATAGAGGAGGGGAGCGCTATTCAAAAGCACCGAGTTTGCGGATCATGATATTTCACGCCTTGAGATGAAAAAAGGGGGAAAGATTTCGTGGCTCTCTCTCTCTCCTTCTTCTCTAGCTTCTCCCCTACGAATTCAGCTTCGACGGTATGTAAAATAATCTTTTTTTAAGACCGTATAATAAGGTTTCGTTTGTTGACGTCGATTGCGCCTGATTGTAAAGCCGATATATGAAATGTTAATATTATCTGTACTGATTTTTAGGGGAATCGTCAGGCTGTGCTCGAGCGCATAAATGTAAATATGCCTCATGTAAATGTTCTACTTTAAATTGCGCACTTTCGCATGCAAACTAGTTACATGTTTTTGCAGCGAAAAATATTTTTTTCTAATTTGCCATTCGAAATAATTCAATTCAATTGGATAATGAATTTAATACCGATGAACAGTCTCGAGCTACTTATCGCGACGGAAGTGCAATATCATACCAAGCAAACGGGTGTCGTGTAATATCGTTTTATTGTCTCTCCAGCCAACTACAGAACTCCATCAGGCGCGACAAATCGCAACGTAGTCGTGGCATTTCACCCCATGGCACTTACAGCTCGCGCGCACTACTTGTCGTAAAGATTGCAAAGGCATTCCGACTTGTAATTGAGTGATGCGCGCGGCTTCCTCATTTGCCGAATGGTCGTTGAAATGTGAGACCAAGGGTCGGGGACGTTTTCGCCTGACAAATTTTCGCGATTCGTTAATTTTCTTTGTTGGCCTCTTCTTTGGAATGTCAAAGGGGAAGCCCCTACGTCTAATGCGCCTCCTGCAAAATCCGTCATTGTCTCGGATTGAAGTACAGCGTCGACACAGAGGGAGAGGGGGAGCGGCGCTGGCGACGCTAAGATTTATGCCGGAGTCGTTATTATGGTTTTCACGCTAAGGCGATTTGAAATTTAAATGGGCAAGCGGGCCACCGATAACGCGTCGTCGAATGTGGGGAGGGGAATATTTAAGATGATTAGTCGACGGAAATTTGTAGGGGCGACGCGAAGTTTGATAAATATCGAATTGATATTTGCTGCGATTGCGCGAGATTAAAGTCTAACGATTTTATTTAGCCCGGCTTAATCGACACACAGCTGTCAGCGAGTTTATGTATGAGATTTAATAAACAAAAGCACACGTATACACGCGTGCTAAGCAATTAAAGCCCGGACAGGCTCTAAAAGAAAATATTTTTCATTTTTATGTCCTACAGCGCGCATCCTGAATTACACTCGGCTCTAGCCCATAAAACGGGAGAACCGTAAACGTAAATTATCGAAGCGCGACACGCGCGCGATGCGTAACGATCTGTAAATTAGCGCAACAAGCGTAAACCAAATAGCTGCGAACAATCAGCCGTGTCATCGGCATCATTTCACCCGGAGCTCGTGCGATTTTAAAAGTTAAACAATGACTCGACCGCGCGAGCCTGCAGACGCGAAGGCTTGCCGAATAGGTTATAACGCGCCGTGTGAAAAGTGCGCGTGGAGCTTTTGGCCCTCAAAAGTAGCACGCGCTGGCGAGAAAAAGTTGGCACGCGATGAAAAAGCTCGCGCAGCTGTATAACAAAGACGAGAGAGGAAGGGGGCAGGAGAAGAGAAGGGGCTGTTTGCCCGAAGAGAAGGAAAGTCGCCTGTGGCGGTGGGGGGAAACGAAGACGGAGTGGCGCGCGACGACCAACTTTCTGATGGAATTAACGGTTGAAAGTCAGACGAAAGTAACGACGCACGGGCTCGGTGCGCCACCCCTCTGGTTTCGCTTCTCTGCTTTCCACGGAGAGCCTCGATTGTCGATTTCCGTCCCTGGCCTCCATTTTTCTCTACCCCTTCTGCACACCCCTCTGCCCTCGGTCTTTAAGCTCGTTGTTCAAGCTATGCTTTTCTTTTTCTCCTTTTATTTCTTCGGCTGAGTATTTTTCTATTAAATTAGACCTGGCTAGTAACGTCATTATTACTTATACGAATTTTTGTTCGTAGTAGTTACTTTATTGACGAATTATTGAACTATAAAACTTTGAAATATCGAAAATTATACTTCTAATAACATTGTCAAATCTAATAATTTAATAAACCAATTTTTTTCTATACTCCAGCTAATTCTATCGACCTGAGAGCATAATCCCCGAGGTCTAACACGGCAATACCGATTTCTCATTAATGCAAACCTTTCCAGCTTTCACAATAAAAATATAATTCTTCTCCACCGGCCTGCAACTGTGTAAGCGCACGCAATAGAGCAATTACGCGCTTGAAAAATATATACGCGGTATTCGTGGAGCGGCTGATTGGAAATTCGCGGTGGTTATTTTTCTCCGACAATCTATACGGCGTGGTGTATGTGTAATTTTGGGGCGAAAAAATGAATATTTATGAGCGGTCTCGGTTTAATATTTGAAAACGGCATAATAGAAAGTGGACACATTTCGGAGGAATATTGATCAGTGTGTTTTGCACTTGTAATGGCCCGCGGGCCACAGCGGAAGCAAAACTCTCTCGTGGTATAAGCTGAATAAATCAGCGGAAATGCACGTGATTGATTAACGAATGAAATTAGCAAAAACAATTTGTATGATTTTATCGAGTAAATTTATTCCGATTATCTGTTTGCCACCGTTTTCCAATCACGGTAATCTACAAATGAATATTTTTCCAACGATACCTTTTTTTTCATTTGTTAACTTTATATCGATGAAAATTATTCAATTCTGTAATTTCATTGAAAAATGTGTACTCACGTAAATCTCTTTGTGAAATTAAATCAACGCAATCAGATGGCATATAATTTACCTGAAACAAAAAAAAACATTAATGACTTTATCGTCATAACATTGTTATAAATAATAAAGACATTATAACATAATTTTCAAGCTGGCACCACAAGAATAAAAAAAATATAATTTAGAAGTCTGGCAAAAGGTCAGTCACGTCCTTCCCAAAAAAAAGGGTAAACCAGCCGTCTCACGAAAAAGTCCTTTACAAACAATCCTTTTCAACCAAAAAAGTCTATCCAACCGCAATTAATCACCTCATGATTTTTCCGTATCGTAACCCAGAGTATCGTAACTCCGTCAAGGATAGCATCATCGTGGTCCAAAAGTCAGCTCCCCATTCTTGTCTGCTTCCACGTAGCGAGTACGATAGTAGCCATACGAGCCACTTTCAATCGGGCCTTATCGCGAGTGTGCGCATCGAGCGACAAGGTCGCTAGCCTTTCACAATGACTGATGAGTCAGGGTGATTGATATGCGCCTCCGGAAAATCCTCGTGCTCATCGGCTACTGGTCTGCTATCTATCGAAGATGGTCGCCCGGGAGAGCAGTTGTCTCCTCCTCCGGCTGGCAGGAATAACGACGTCAGAGGTCTATATCGTTCTACTTCCCCCGAGAGAGTATCCACTCCGGCCGTCTCTCTTCCTCGTGGTTGCTACCACTCCATCCGGAGACTGGTAGAGGATCCCGCGCGTCACGGAGGATGGCTCGAAGCTGCCAGTCTCGCGCTCTGACCACCACAGTCATTTGTCTGGATCACATTCGCCCCCCCCCTCGCCTCCTCGCCGCAGTCGACGGCCTATCTTTCGTCTGTGTTCAGCCCTCCCCCGAAACTTTCGTACACGGCTCGCCCTCTCTACACAGACTAAAGCGTATCGTGAGGTCATATGCCTCTCTCTTGCCTTGCTCTAGTCTCTTCGACCCCCTTGTCATTCCTCCCGAGTTTCCGTCCCGGACTTCTCGCTTTCTCTCTCTCTTTCTCTCTCCATTCCTACGGTCAATCGCTGGCTCCAGCCGAGTTACCAGCTTCCTGACCTGCTTTTTCTGACTTGGTACGTGCCAAGTCTAAGGTACTCTACTGTACAGCAACGGAATGTGGAAGAATATACTTGGGCACCAAAGTTTCAACTGTCTGGCTTACCGAACATTGAGTTAAAGGCAGTACGCTGAAATTTCGCTCACTCGTTTGCTCAAGTAACTCGTGCTGGAACCACATCGTTCAATGCCCAGGGAATACTCGATACGTATAACAATCCGCTAACTGTTGAAAATTGTTTTTCTATCTTATCTCGAAACGCAGCAATTGGTATAATTATGTTCTCTCGATAAGCCCCCTTCCTACGCAAATCAGTGTAATTTTCACATTCTGGCTTTTCCAATTCTCTAGCGTCTTTAGCCGGGCCTCAGCCGTAAATTACCCAAGTACGTTTAATCAGTGCTTGGCACTTAATTGCTTTGCTAATTCATCTTCAAGCTGAAGCGTCAGAGAGTGGTTGCTCTGGGGGAGGGGGGTCCAGACGTTCCGCACTTGTCAGCTTGCCGGGGACCCTGTGTGGCCGTCAGATCCGCGGCCAGCGAAGCAATTTCCGGACCTAGCCTTTCTCCCTCGCGGGGCAATGCGAGTTTAGCCAGCCGTAGCTTTCAACTACCTCCAGTAGCTGATGACGATGCGCGTTCACCCAGCGCGTGTGGTTGATTCGATAATTCGGGATAAAGATGCGCTTCTGCCCCTCTGCACCGTATACTAGTAATTTTGCTTTCAGATAATGTAATTGAACGTACGAGATAGAAATTAACGAATTTTTATTTATTTTTTTTCATAAAAATAAAAAAAAGCGTATCTCAAGCGCGATCTGAATTAAAAGTACACAATAGATTCTTTCTCGTGCCTAAGATAAAAAAAACTCATCTCAAGCAAAAGACCCCTTTCAATCCAAAACAGCAAAAACAGTGATCCTTCCATTCTATTTTTATCTACAACAGTTGTCGAGCGCAAGCGTAGGGTCAGGTCGAACTCAGCAGTATTACCCCCAGGGTTAGCCGAGAGCTTCTATCGTCTCTACTCTCGCCAGCATTTACACGTCGAATTAAGTCAGCCAGCGAGGTTGTCAAAGGAGCGAGCTTTGAAGGCTCCGGTTGCCTGGTAAACGTAGGCTAAGGGGGGTAGCCGCCGCGCGAACGCGCTGACACGGCGAAACTTTTGATGAATTTCGCGCGCGAGCTCGCTTTATCGGAGCCCGAGCACTTTTGCGTCTTGTCATCGTCCCGGTCATAAATTACTGGTTGCGCGGAAGGAGCCCGAGACGAGGGGTTTGTGCTTGTGCGTTTACTTCGAACGATTTTGCCCCCGTTTAACGGTTCGAGCCCACACGGAGCATCGGCGAGCTCGACGAGCCATGCGACTTGGATGCGGCGGCGCTTGTAAGCTCAACCACGCGGAGCTTGCTTTATGTTTTCTGATAAGTTTGCTGGATTTATTATTTTTTTTAGTTTTGTTTTCCATTTGAATATTTATATATAGATTTATGAGGGTACAAAGGGACAAAAAGTTACTTTGAGCTTTACGCTTATCAAAAGCTAGAGTTTTGTGTAGCATACGTGGAGATCAAAAAAGTGTTAAAGCGAATGCGCGATTTTTAAGTTTAATATTCGTTGGAAATTCATCGTCATCAGGACGGTCAATAAACAAAAGAACAATGAAAGTAAAATGCGCAAGTTTGCCGATAAATCAGCGTCGGGGGTTTTTCAGAAGCGTGCCGAAATCGGGTTGAATCAATATTTGCATCGGGCGGTGGCAAAAAAGAAGCATTCATTATTCACCATAACAACGATAGAGAAAGCAGCGTTAAGCTTGCAGGAAAAGCGGAGCAGACAGGGATTGGAGAGGGAGATCAGAAAATATTGTGAAATCCGGACAAGGTGAAAGAGCTATAAATTCCGGTTCTAGCTCTCCTTCTCTCTCTCTCTCTCTCAGCTTCTCTCAAACGCGCGGCCGCGTAAAAAGTTAATTGACAAACAAAAGGACGACGCGGAAATAGAACGAGCGCTGCTCTAAAGGGAACACTTCGCCTAGCGCGCTTTTATCGATTGCAAGCTCTATTCCAGCTTGAACGGCGCTCCCCCCGTCCCCCACCCTTCCCCTCTGCCGATCGACATTGTGATTCCGCGCGTGGAGCGATCGTGAAAAGTCACGGTGGCTGGCTACTGCTACCCCTCTCATCTCCTTCCTTCATCTTGCGAAATTTAATAACGCCTCAATACGCTCGGGTTATAAATTAAAGCTCGCAATACGAGGACTTTGCCGGAGCCGCGCACACCTTCGCGGCGACGGCGGAGTTATCGCGCAGGCGATATTGCTCTATTTATTGTCCATTCGATAAAAGCGCGAGCGCCGTTGGCGCGCGAGAATACGCTGGTCTGAGGAAAAAGAGAAGATCGTTCCGCCACCAGTGAACCCTTTTGCGACTGTTCTCGTGTGCGAGCTTGCGAACCTGTTTTCGTCCGTCGTATTTCGGTTATTGTGGAGATTTTTTATCGCTCATGTTTGATGCGGCGGTCGTTAAAGCAAACCCGCTGGCTATTAAATGCTGGAGATCGGTAACGTAACAATTATTAGGGTACCATTGTAAATTTGAAAAGAGAAATAAAGCTTAACATATTTTATTGTGATACTAAAATTTTATCGATAATATTACGCTATATCTCACTAACGTTGATGACTTAATTTGCTACATGATGAATTTTCGGTCTGACGTGAAATTAATATTTTTTTTATTGATGGTAAATTGATATTCGCACCTCAAGATAATGAGAGAGATAAATAAGAAAAGAGGAGGATAAATGTAAAATGTTTACGATGGAAAAAGGTAGCCAACAAACTTTTGATGCATATGAATTATGCTCATGGTTTTACGGGAAAGTAACTTGGCGCGAAGGGAAAAACAACAAGTGAAGTGAATTACCTCCCTTGATAATTCTCGTCTCCGGGGTTTTTTGAAGAAACGCAAATAGAATAGGGAGTGTTTATGCTTTTTTTTTACTTGAAACAAGTTCTCCTCATGATTACGCATCAACAGATTACATTATTTTTTTATAACAATAAATAGTAAACTACGTATAAAAGTTTATTAAGCTCGAAGAAATATTAATGAAGAATAAACAAACAATGTTGAAAACAACCACAGAAACAGCCAATTAAATTAAACCGCCTAAACTTAACAACAAAGCAAGAACACATCGAATATTCATAGCAGAAGTTCTAAGAGAGAAAAAATAAGCCAAAAGCTCATTCTCCCGTAAACTTCAGCTAATGAAACATGTCCGCAAAAGTAAGAAGAGAAAGAGGTTTCGGAGGGTAGAAGCAGGAGAAGGTGGTGGCGAGGAGGGGAGGGGGTGTCTCGAAGGCAAATTCAAACAGACGAGGCGGTCGTCGGCAACAATGGCTCGGCAGAGAGCGAGCGCGCCCGCACAAGATCAAGCGAAGTCTGGCCCCGCCACGAAGAAGACGTGACGCAGTAGCGAGGCCTCCCCTTCCCCACAACCGCCCTTTCAACCGGCAAACTCTCGCCGGCATGGCTTATACGCCGACTTGATTTAACGGCTTGGATTAATTACAGTCTGTGTACCCGCTCTATCATTCGTCGCATGGAAAACTCTGCGAGGTATAGGGGGCAATGTTACCTTCAATTCATCGTGTTTCAGATCTCTTGCGATTTCCCGAGCTTGACGCGACTCGTTTCTCGGATTATTGAGATCGACCAAGAGTCGCTTTAACGAGTTTTCGAAAGCTTTTGATTATATACCTCTTTGCTGTAAGCGTATTCCCGCAACGTATTCCTTTTTTCTCATATAGTACAAGAAATGATATTTGTTTAAAATTAGCTTTTATTCTTGTTTACGATGATCATTGTGAAATAATGCAGTTAACTCTTTGTTTGTTTGTTTATTTTTTTTTTTTTTTTTAATACAAAAAATCGTTTTACTTTTTAAGAAAGGGTAAATATTTTTCTACTTTTTAGCCGAGTATATTCAAAACTTATCTTCGTTTGAAAAATATTTTTAAAAATATATTCTCATACATTATTTACGTTAAAGGTTATACACGTCTAAGACGTTTATCACCCGGTCGCCTTTCATCCCCACTATATATTCTGGACCGCGCAGCTTACATTGAACGTATTTACGCTGGGCAAGATAGACTGCGAGGTGAGATTCTGCATCGACACAAGGTGTAATGCAGTTGACCTCGAGGCGGTGCTAGATATACAGCTTTAAATCGTGTTAAAATATTAAGTCGAAAAGTGATACGTTTTCTTGGTCTTATTTTTATTAAAATTTTTGGATTAGACTTTGAGAAGGTTATTTATCTCCATTTAATTTGATAAATTATGTATTGTACTTGTATTCATTTGTTATACGTAGAACTCTAACTTATACATTATTCTACGGAATTTTACTTGTTGAGAATTACGTTGAGTAAGCTCTACTGTCGAAATGTAAATGAAATATAATCGGGTTAGAAAACTATTGTTCTAAGGATTGAGTTATTTGCTAATCTGAAAGTTCAACCTTAAATATAATAAACTGAAAGTTTAAGGCCGGCAATATTTAATAATAAAGTTTCTGTAACGCAATTGGCTTATATTTCTTTTAATTGCTTATACAATAAAAGTTTCACAATCTTTCGTAGAACAAAATAGCGAAGTTATTTTAATAATCCTATTAAGCGAAATATTCCGTATAATGCCAAGTGTTAAAACTTTTAATCTATCCTCACGAATTTAAAAAATAAAAAAAAAAATAAGTAAAAAATCCTAAATTAAGAAATACTTCGAGACGCTCTTCTGCCCCGAAAAAAGAGCTCAACTTTTTCATTGCGCACAATGTCTCGCAGAAGTGCACATTAGCCAGCACTAAAACTCTCCTGCCAAAATAAAAAATCACCCACTGTCCCCCACCCCTATTTTCAACCTTCTCTCCTCCTGCCCCCTAACGTACGGAAGAAAAATTTGAGAAAAAAGCGTCCGTAAATTCCATCTAGGCACAACGAGCAAACGAACCACGTGTAATTTTACTTGGAGAGCTTATTAAAACCAGGCCTTTCTCCGCCGAAATGAAGACAAAGAGACCCGTCTGGCGGAGCGAGACAAAAGAAGTGGGAGAAGAGTGTGATATCCCGTCGCGTAATACCTTGCGCTTTTTTTTTAGTCAAAAAGCTAGGCCGGCAGCGCATCGTATCAAACGAGCACAGCCGACACGTGAAACGCGATAAAGTGGCTAACGAGGCCAGCCAACCCTCAGGATGGAATATACCCGCAAGGCAAAGATTTGAGGAAAAAACACACTGCTAGTTTTTACTTCAAAGCCGTACGCCTCGATTGATGCGCCAATCGTATAATAAAAGCTCAACAGCGCTTTAAAAAAAAAAGTTTGTACGATTGCCAAGTAGGCCGCGATAGTAGGGTATACATAAAGCAAGATAAACAGCAATCCCGAAATAATCAGGTCTAATCGCTTCGTAAAAGTTTCGAGGGGAAATCCCAAAGTTTTTCACTCTAATTAAAAGCGATTTTCTCGGAGAAACAAAGTTCCGAGTCGGAATTCGAAGTAGGTACGCTTGAGCACTAACAACAAAACACTTAACGAATCGACAGTCTCCTAATTCACACCAAAACTCCCAGCTAGTATCCCAAACGCGTGAAACTCGTTAATTTAAGAGGGACTCGTGAGACTCGAAAATTTGTCGCGCAGCTCGCGAATTGAGAGAGAGAGAGAGAGAGAGAGAGAGAGAGAGAGAGAGAGAGAGAGAGAGAGAAGGAAAGAGAGAGAGGATATAAAAAAAATCAAGTCCCTCGGCTCTGTAGACCGCAGGTCTTACTCTAGCTCCCCAGACGTGTAACTCAACGTGTCCGGTCCGATTTGTTTTTGCTATGTCGCATCTGGCCTCGGAAAATCGCTTCTCGAGACTATCCTTCTCTGTTTCTCATGACGCGAGAACGCCTGTAGAGAAAGGCTCGCTTTTATTTCGGGTCACGTGCGCTGCTGCGGCATGACTAGTGTGGGGATAAAAAAGAGAGAAGAAAGGAAAGCCAAAGCGGGGAAAAAGAGAGACACGCGAGAAACGGTGTGTGGCGAAACTAGACTTTTCGTTTTCGACGTTGAAAATGCCGAGGATCAGGGGGCATCGATTGAAAGCACTGCTTTCATGTGTAGCCATGTGTGTGCCTGCGCGCCTGCGTCTGTGTGGTATTTTTGGGGGAGAGAGATTTCTTTTTAGAAAGCTTTTTAGACGATTGAGGTTCATGAGTGCTTCTTTCAATTTGATTCCAGGGGAATTATTCCAAGTCTGCGTTAAATTATTTAAGAGCTATTGAAAATTTTATTCGTTTTCCTTCGTAACAAAAAGACAACGGAGTTTATTTAAAAAAAAAAAGACATTTTTTAAAATTTAACACGTGTGTTTCGCGTGACATCGCGCTGTAAATTTACTGCATGCATAAAGATTGCTCTTTAACATTTATGCCGCACGCATATCTGGAATAAACAAACGGCAATCTCAATAAAACGATAGCATTCATATTCATACGGAAAATCGTACGGAGAAAAAACGAGATCGATATTACTTTTTCTTTGACGATAACTGTAAGTAACTTGTTAAATATTTTTCTCTTGTTTAAAAATTACAATACTTAATAAAATAACCAAACGGCAACAACCCTCCGATAACAATCTTCTATATTATCAATTTTTTAAATAATTTTTCCACATTTAAAACCTTACGAAAGCTCGATATAGCTGGAGGCTGCAGCAAGCGGCGTCAGGCGTTCGTAATGGCTAGGTGTGCTCCCTATAGGTGAAGCGCACGTAGTCGCCGCCGTCCTCGGGGGAGACGTAAAACGGGAGGGATAGCCCGAGACCTCTTAAAGTGTAAACACCGCGCGAGAAAGAGGGGCGGCGAGAACAAGCTAGTCGGCGGGAGAGTCGAGAAGCAGGTGAAAAAGCTCTTTTTTCAGGTTGACGGAGAAAGGAGGGATAGTTGGACGGAGCAGAGTCGACAAGTGGGAGAAGGTAAACTTAACGAAGTCCGAAGACTTTCGTTGTACAATAACGTTCTCTCTCTCTCGCTCTCTCTTTCTCGACCCTTTTGACCTTTGGCTCCGGCGCCTTAATGAAAATCAACTGTCGTCGCGCCGGGGCGCTTTTTCACCAACTTACCGAAGCTTTAACCTTACGCGTTGACGTACAACGCGAGCTTATTTTTCAGCGAGGCTTGAGCAACTTGGCGTTAATGACCCGTTGAATATAATCCCTCTACCCCCACCCTCCGTTCGACTTTTAATATTTTCGAGTTTAATTAGTCTAGCACGAGCTTATTGTAATTAACTTATTAAATTTAATTTTATCTATGAGTTTTTATAAAGTTGTTAAACAGTGCAAAAACGATTTAAACGACTTGTCCAAGAGCAGAGGGAGAAAACAATTAAGGCTAAGTAGTAACAGTCGATGTATGGTTAGACACGTAGCTCCGGCTGGCACTGAATATTAATGCGGCCGGAACACGCCTCGCTAATAAGATACACTTTTGAGACCTTAATAAAGGAGCCCAGCGCATATGCTGTAGCTTTTCGCGTTTTCCGATCGAGAGTTTCCTTGGTACAGCTGTTCTGGAATTTAATTAAAATTCATCAGATATACTTTTATCCGTACGCCAAGGCCAACGAGCGTTCACTTCACATTGACATTAAACAAAACAAGCGTCAATCCAAATTTTCAATTAGGCACATTCCAAAGTGTTTCGGCGACTGTTAAAAACATAGAAGTGCCACGGAAAAAGCCCCGGCGTTTCAAATAACTCAGGATATTCAGAGCTAAGAAAATCCCTTTTTCTCTCGCTCTTGAAGAAATGCGTTTCCCGGACATTTTCAGGACAAGCAGGTGGCGCAACTCGCGAAAAGCAATCACTGTCGCGCCCGCGCTGCCGGCAAAGAAGAAAAAGAAGACGAAGAATAAGAAGAAGCGGACGCGCGCGCGCGAGACTCGGCAAGAAGGATAGAGAGAAAGCCTGGCTCTTGTCACTTCGGCTCGCGCTCACCCAAGTTAAAGGGTAGAAAAAGCTACAAAGCGCCTCGGGACACTATGGTGGTGGTGCTGTTGCTGCTACGCGCGGGTATAAGAAGAAAAAAAAAAGGCGAATGGTAATCCCGCGAGCGAAAACGAATTCGGAGAAGAAACGGATCGCGACTGTTTAGCGGAATGGAATCAACGGCGGGACTTCTTGCTTTCTTTCTGCCTTTTTACTCGGCGCTTGACGCTAAAAGTAACGCGGGCAAAGGCATTACCTTACCTTTTAAAATTTTTCTCTTTTTTTTTCTTTTTAAATAAAAGCTCGTGGACTTATCTTAAGGAGTATTTAATGTGGCGAACAAACAAGCGTATGTTAATGCGTTCGAGCATTTTTAAAATAACAAGGGCAGCCGTAATTTCCGTTGTTACGCATGTTGTGACGGTAAATATTGTCATTACGTTTAATTCGAGAGCAGCGCCACTCCAAACAGTAGAATTTCCGGGTGAACCGTATTAACATGTTACGGTCTTGCTTGACAAATTTGCATTGCTAAATCTTGTTTCGCAATAAAATATTTTAAAATAGTATCCAAATAAAAATTGATATAAGAATACCAGAAACAAACAAAGGAAGCTCGGTCTCTATCAAAACTCTCATGTTCTCTGGCAAAATCAAAACAACAATCCAAATAGCCAAGGTAATGTCGAGCAAATTGATGCATCGCCGGCAGCGAAGACAGCATACGGCAGTAAGGTACAGAGTGACTGGGATAGGATGATTAGACAACGAGCGGCAATGGTGCTTGGCGAGGGGAAAGAGGGGGGGGGGAGGGGGGTGGTGGTACAAACCGAGTGTAAGTGCTCTCACTACCTGACGGAGTCTGAAATTGCTAATGGCCGTCGACATGCTGCGTCGCGAGAGAGCCTTGTCGCATCCCCGGACCAACATACTATACCCGAGTATGCACGTGCGCGCGACCGTCTCGCACATAATGTTTGCTCTCTCTCTCTCCCTCAGCTCCTTCTCCTCTTCCTCCCTCCTTACACCCTTTACCCTCGACTTAATCTACATTAAGATGCACAGAGCCGTGCGAGATGGATTGGCCTTGCTATAAGCGATGTAATAGTAGCAACCAGCTAATACGACGGGTAATTCGTAGCGAGAGGTTTTAGTTTGAATTAGCAAAGCTAATCGTCCTGCTAATAATTAATTGTATCGCGGAGAGAGATGATATGAATTTGCTTGTATTTTTCAAAAGCAGGATAATTTTCAAGCTCGTCACGTTATTGAGATTTGCGCATATGACGGTCCGATATTATTTCATGATTTTATTGTCGTTATAACAAACACTAATAAAAGCAGTTCAACGGCGCTGTTATGCGTTAAAAAAGCACATAAAAATAGCTGTAAAAAAGTAATGCACATAAAATAGGGCAATTCAATTATCTATCCGCTCGAATCTTCGAGCAGCAAAGAGTAGAGGGGAGGAGCGTCGCTCTTGAAAATATCAAGTTACTGCTAACCGGACACGAGCGTCATCAAAAGCACTACTACGAGCAGACGCGGGGCTAAATAAAAGTCAGCCAGTTCCTCGAGTCCTTTGGAGCGAAACTCACGAAAACGCGGCAGGAACACGAAAAAAGAGAAAGGGAGGGGGTGGAAAAGCTCGGAGAGAGAATGGCCCTTCATGCGCGCGCGCTGCGCGTAAAGCTTCGGGTCCGCGCGACGCGAAAGCGCATACGTGCATGTATACGTACTGCTCTGGCTGTGGTAGTGAGCGCGAGGAAGAGAGGGAAAGCTAGAGGGAGAGCGAACAAATCGCTTAAAAATTTTATGGGCCCCCAGCGTTCCCAGCTTTTAAAAGCTTTTTCTCAAACCGGCCATTAAAGCTCCTCTCGCTGCTGCGCCCTATCCCCCCCGCACCCGCTTTTGCTCTTGCGCTTTCGAGCCACGGCGAGCTTGATGTAATACTGATGTCCTTGCCCACTTATGCCATTTATATGCGAAAGACTTGCAGACCGATTTTGACAATTTATTACTTTTATTTCAGGGATAAGCTACTTCTGACCACTGGGCAAATGCCGAGCATAACTATAGCGGTCAAAATTTTAAGGAATATAACTCGATCGAGATTATTTCCTCATCAAGCGGTAGAGATTTTTTTTCAAAATTTTACACTTATTAAAAAAGCGGAAAAGATTAAAAATGTATTTAAGGAGCTCAAAAGAGGCCCCAGTGCTTTTAGCCCCTAAAAGCTCGAAAATCGCGAAAGAAACTCGCCGTCGTGGCACATACGTGTCGAGCTCTCATCGAAGAATCAAGCCGGCCTCAAAAGCCTTCTTCATCCGAAGCAGCTGGGCCAGCGAAAACCTCTTCCGGCCGGCGACTCATCGGGGATGCGCGTCCCGTTGACGTCGTCCACAGCACGGGACGAGAGGTAGAAGCTGCGGGATTAATTATACATGACCGCATTGCGCGGAAAAAGCTCGGAGCCATTCAAGCGGAGCTTGCACGCCCGGGCTCTGGCTCGTTACTCCACTCGATACCGGCGGCTCTCCGCTTCCTTCTTGGCGCGATTCCAGCTCGCGCTCCCTCTGACCCGGTCTCGACGCCTCGGAGATTCCTCTCCGGTGGCACTCGTCCGCAAGCTCGGGCATGGAAAAACACGACCAACTAGCGAGAGCTTAGCATAACCTTGGCATGGATAGAATTTATCAGGATTTTCACATCTCTCGACTATCTGTATTTGAGACTGGCCCTTCCTTTTGAATGAATACACGCAATGAACCCTTCCCGACAGACATTTCAAATCGGTTTCTTTTTCTAAAGAAAATAATTCTCGTTTGACCTAAAGAGAGGAACGACTGACTTTATAAAAATGCAAATAAAGTCACGTTAAGCAAGCCTGCAGTGACGCGGATGCATGCGAAAAGCCTTGAGCATGCCCGAACAACTGTCCAAGTCCGTTAGTATACAAGCTGCTTCCACGGCTGGGCTTTCGGCGCAGCAAGTTTAGCGAGGCACTCGTGTGTCCTTCTCCGCCGGTGAATTTGGAGGGAGCTTGCGGAGTGCACGAGTCATAGTCCTGGCTCAAAAGAAGACGTCGCTTGTTCGCTTCTTTGACTCATATTTCCGTCGCAAGAAGAGCATAGAGCAGCTAAAGAAGCTGAGTGACTTTTTCCTTTGACCGGGCATCGGCTATTCTGCCTCTTCCGCTGCAGCGCTTGCGACTTGAGGAGCCGCCTCGTCCTCTCGCTGACTCGATTATCTTGGTCCTGCCTCGGAACCACTTTATCTTCTTTTAGAATTCTCCGCTTCTATTCCTTTTGTTATTGGCCTCTCAAAGCCTTACCTCTCCCTGTCAACCGTTTACTCACATCTTTCTTTCGCGTTGCTCGAGTTACGTGGATTATATTTTATACTGGCCATTTGGAAAAGCTCGATCGACCTTTTTTTGATGATGTCCGGTTGAATAGTCAATCGACAAAGTAAAAATTGTGATGGAAAACTAAGAGGTTTTTTACTTTGTTTAAAACGACAAATTTTGAATTAAAGAGAACGAAGCTGTTGACATTGTTTTAATAAGTATAGTGTAAATATTTAAACGTAAAACACCGCGAAATAACAGAGTATAAAATTTATATGAAAAGCTTCAAAATTTACTGCAAGGCTTAATTAAAAACCACGAGATGAAAAATAATTTTTGCCACATAAAAAACACGTGATTAAATTCTCGGCTAAAACCGCGTCTTAGCTTCCTTTTAATAACTCACAGGCAAAAATCCTTCGAAAACTAAAATTATCCAGCCTCGGTAGAGAATGATAATTATTTTTCATACGTTTAACAAGCGATAAGACCCGTTGAGAATCAGCCTATAAATTCGTTAGAAAAAGCCAAGAGATCGTGGAAAAGGAGCTCCGACGCCGGAGGAAAAGCGCAGAGATGAAGGTTAGCCGTGAAAAAAAGCCATCCTCCTTGCGTGCGCAATCTGCATAAGTTACAGCGCACACACGCATACACACTCTCGGGAACATGAAATTGGCTCGCGGCACGCGCTTATCCGAGAGCTAAAAAAAGCAGGATAGGGAGAGAGGGTGGCGAGGGTGGATTGTCTCAAAGCTATTTGCATGCACGCATTCGGCTCGTAAATTCATTCGCTGCGTATGTATAGGATATGCGGGAGGAAGGGGGCCCACGTGTGCACAGCAGCGCGCGTTACTTACCTACCTGCGGACAATTTCGCGGCGGGTGGGGACAAGTGTCGTTACCCGCCGCGCACCCCGCCTCTATCAACCAACACCACTTGCGAAATGAGTTTTATTGTTTATGTTACGAAGCCGCCGCTGCTTTTGCCTATCTTACGTATATTACGCCTTCGAGGAGTTGCAAGATTTTTTTATCCGATATGACGCCGTTATTGCTCGGACAAATGGCTCGAGGCTTTTAAGAATTATCGGGGATACTTTTTGAACTTTGATAATTCAATGTCTTGCAAAGTCAAGAAAAAAGAAATAAAAAGTTATTACATGATTAGTTTTAACGAAATGGAGTCGCGTGTCAGCGAAGAATATTCAATAATAAACTGTCACGAGGCAAAAAGATAGAATACTACTGGAAAAGTTAAGATCCAAGCATTTCGGCGCGAAATTAATTCCTCTGCTGCTGAGCAACTTGAAAGCGCAAAACCTTTGTCGAGGTGGGCTGTATTAATCCGATGACCGAAACATCCGCAAGCACACGCTCGTTTTGTTAGCCTAGGCGAGTTTGTAATGCTAGCGTTTGGAAGATCTGAAGATGCTTCTGCGGATGAACTTGGGGGAGGTAAGGGATATGATGGATGAACTTGGAAGTTAAGCTTCATTGGAAGTGCTTCGTGATGAAGACTGTGTGTTTTTGGATCGCTCAGTTTCCGAGAGCTTGCGGGTTTCGGTGTTTATCGATAAGACAAACTGTAACTAAACCGAGATTGAACTTTCCTTAGCGTGTGTATGCTCTATTGCCACGTTGGCGATTATTTACGTTTATACGCGAAATTATTCGAAACATTCAGCTCTAACTAAACCAGCGAAAAAAGAAAATATGATAAAAATAAACACCGAGGCAAGACTTGCACTATCCTTGCGCAAGTCCGTTTAAAAGCAAAGGCATATACAACGTTATCATGGATTACCGCCGAGCAAATTAGAATTTATACCGAACACACACACGCGCGCACGCGTATTCACAGAGAGACAAGCTCTCAAACATCCATAGGACATTATCCAACACGAAGTCATAATAGGCTCTCGTCACTGTAGGCGAGGGCTTAAAATCTGATAGGAAGCGAGCTATCAAAACGGGAACGCGACACCTCCTCTCGCTGCACACTCTAAGCCCATTTGACAAATCAGTGCCGTCGGGCAAATTCGGAGAGGCGTAGACCGAACCGCCGATGACGGTGTGCGCGCGCGCGACTGTGTGCGTACACTCTCGCGAATACTCGTTGCTTAGAAGGGAGGGAAAATCATAACTGACTATATCGCGGCTCACCGATCGATCCCTGTATTAATCTGACTCCAAGCCGTCGTTTGAAATCGGATAGCTCTTCTGTTTTCCTTTGATTTATTTTATACGTGATTGATTTTATTTGCTTAGGCAGGTTATTAATTTTTTTTTTAGTTGTTGGCTTATCAAGGAATTTATTTGATTTTCATTTTTCCTTTTTCTTAGAACACTGTTGTTATTGTGAAATATATTAGATTTTAAATATTTTATTACTCACTTAGAAATAAAATTGCGAAGTGGAAACTGTTGCGTAAGACACTTACCTGTAACAGAAAAAATAAAAAATTACAAATAATGCATTAAATTTATTTAAATTATTGGGATGTAGTATTTATAAATTATTAAAGGTCTAAATTTAAGCTAACAGAAATGTAACTAATCAATCTTGTAGACGTGAAGAACCTGTTATCAGGAAAATCCAATTTCTTGCTTTTCATACTAGATATATGAAGTCGTACACCCCAGCTGGAATAACAGTTCACTGTTCAATGACTTTCTAGGTTAACCAATCGATACGTTTAATGCTCGTTTGTACTACTCCGCGTTAAATCTACATTCAACCTTATTTATTCATCATTTAAACATCTTTTTCAATAGTTTTACTCGATATTAACTTAATTTCCTCGCTCATATAAAAATTACCCATGACAAGGACGCATTTTCCAATAAGCAAGCCATAAAAGTAACGTAATAAAACTACCAGTCCCTCGGCGCCTGTCATAAATAAACGGATAGGAAGCCGAGAAGAATCTTCGGATATTCTTTTCAGGCATAAGTGCCTAGAGAGCAACGTATTCCCGCGAGAGATGAATGAGCGTACGTAAGCGCCCGGCGATTCAGCGAACTTTCAATCGGTCACGTGACCGAATCATGAAACTGGAGCCGTAATTTTTGTCGCCCGGCGTAAGCACAAAGAATTAATGAGCCGAACGAGAGAAGCTTTTGTCGAAGCTTGTTTTTCTTTCTTATTGTACAATTTTAGTACTATTTGTAGTAAATAGACTGTTTTTCATTAAAAGTTACGAGAGACGATGTTGACGCTTGGATATTAAAGACGCAGTTGAGATTTTGAATGTGCATTTCGGAATAACAGGGAGTGTGTTTTCTTAGGGTTCTTTGTTGATGGCTTCGAGGAGTTTAGTTCGGTAATTTATGCGGCTTCATAACTTGGTACATGGAAAGCTCTGAAGAGCAGACGTCATGAAAGTTTAATTGCAGAGAAAGCAATTCGAGTTAATGGGAAAATCGGTAAATATCTTTTTTTTCTTCTTTTTTTTTATTTCAAGAAATTTATTTAATTGATGGAGCAGTTAGAAAGTTTTTGACGTTTACACAATCGAAAGGTTAAGTGTGCTGCGATATTAGGTTTTAATGTGTTACTTTGAAAATGTTAAATAAAGATAAATTAGTACGAAACTTGAAATTTATCACTATATACACAATTTTTTACTGCGTAGTAATGACAAAATAATACTGTTTCAATGTTTATATTCATTATAGTTGTTTATTTCTTCAGAGAAAAGTTAATATAAATTTTATAACTCGAGGAAAGTTATTAACCATAAACGGTTATAACAAGAAACAAGAATTTAGTATCAATATCACGTTACATCCGATCAAACTTGTTATTTTGAACCAGTAATAAATGAAAAAAACACCGTACTCAATTTGACTTTCCATCATTACGACTTTTCTTAAATAAACTGAAATAACAGAAGGTAACGTTTACACAGACCTATGAAATATGATAACGATGTAACATAAAATTCTCTAACAAATTACGCGAAATACACGAACGACTTTTCCGGCGTACATAACGTCAACTTATAAAAAAAATACAAAATTCACGAGAGCAATAAATGTACCTGTAGAAATTTAATATCTAAATTTACAGGTTAAATAAAACGCGAAAATCTTCCTCAGTGAAATGCAATTTTTTCCTATAATTCGCGATATCACTAAACCCTCTGGAACAAAATCGATTAACATCGGCTCTCGGCAACCTAGCAATCGACGGCAGTTAAGCTCTATACAGCTTACTTCTTTCATTGAAAGAAAAGCACAGAAAGAGTGTGTGTGTGTGTGTGTGTGTGTGTGTGTGTGTGTGAGAGAGAGAGAGAGAGAGAGAGAGAGAGAGGAGCAAGTAGCTTCCGGATACACCTCTTTGCTCACACCCGACCCAAGTGTCCAGCCGAGCAAAACAAAGACGTCTACAAGAACACAAGGGGATGAGTAACGCTTGGCGCAGCAGGGCAGTACACAAGACCGGCGTCAAGTTTCTATGACGGAACTTCCCTGGAGGTGGTAAAGGTGAAGAGTGGGGGGCAGAAGGAGGAGCTGCCGCCTGTGCACCGAGAGAGGAACTGGCGCACACCGTAGGGGGCTTGTGTCCTCCTATCAATGCCTTAGGATGGCCGCTAATTTATCGCGTGTACGTATACGACGAAGCCCCGTGACGCCTATGCAACTTGCACTCCCCCCCCTCCTGAATCCCATTGTGTAAAGTTTTAATTGAAAAAGCTATTGTTTTCCGAGCGCGTGTATACGTGGATGCGCTTTTAATTAAAGTGCGTCCTCCCCCCCCCCCCCACCTCGTGCTTCTTTTTCTTACACGCCTCTTCTTCGCCGCCGTCGTTTCCTTCTTTTCTTTCTTCGCTCAGCGCTAGCCAGAGCAATTACAAGAGCGAGAATATTTATGGTGTTCGATTTCCCGTAGCGATGATTTATTTCTGCGTCTCTCTTTCGATCTCTTTTTCATCCTCCTCCTCCTCCTCCCCACTGGGCGTTGAGGAATTTTATTAAAATGCTGCGATTACTGGCTGACTTCAACGGATGACTTTCAGATATTCCTTCAAGTGCATATCTACTTAAACGCTTTCTTTCTCGCTTCGTTTTTTTTCCATCCAACTTTTTTAACCTGCCCGCTTCTTACTAACTTATCCACAAATTATTTTTCGTTTTCTTGATACCGAATTGCGTTCTACTCATTTTTTTTACCGCCAACTTTTTAAGTCTCATTTATTTTCTTACGTTATCCTCCATTCCACTTAAATTCTTTTAAATTGAGTTCTCGTGTTCAGTAAATTGGAATAAGGTATTCCACAAACGTAATAGACCCGTTGTAAGTGCATTCAATTAGCATATGAAGTTTCTGGGAAAAATTAAATTTCTTAACAAATTCTCGAAATTTGTTTCATTTCAGCTGGACGTTACTTCTACCGTTAAGTAGAAAAAGCCGAGTATGTGCAGACAATAAATTAAAACTTGGAATTTGCACATTACAAAGCTCTATTTACAATACACCAGTTTGACGTTTAAAAACTTTAAAAGAAACCCCGATCAATCTAATCCAGATGCGCCGATCCATAACGCGAACGGTCTGAAAAAGCCGCTCCCCAGTGGGCCCCAAATGTAGCTGGCAAAGTGGCAGGTTCCAGGGTGACGGTAGAGCAGTTGCAAGGCCTTTCATTAAGAAAGTTGGCGAACGAGTCCAGAGTCGAACTCGCGGTATAGAGTGGATGGAACGTGGGGTGGGGAGGTCACAGTAGCAGTTTCTGTCCTTATGTCGCATGCCAGGAAGCGCGCATTCCCGTGTTTGCCCTTACGAGCGTGTGTTTGCAAGCGAGTGCGCTTTAATTCGCGTGGGAAACGGGAAAATTTTAGTTGCGGCCCAGCCCCCCCCCCCTCCCCTTTAGAGTAGTTGACCGTGTGGTCCCGAGGACTGGTCAGTAGCGGCATAGGGCCGAGGGAATGCGAAACTTCGGCTCTAATTCGTCGCGCCGCGAGGCTGTTGTGCTTGTGTAGTGGTGGGGGGCAGTCCGCGCAACTAGTCGGCGCACAGCTGGAAACTGAGGCAGGGACAAAGAGGCCTAATCACGAATTTGCTGGTACTGGAGGAGTGGAGCAGGGCAGGAAGAGGCTTGTGGAAGAGAAAGAGCCGCTGGATAAAGTAGTGCACTAATCCTTTATAGCAGGCTTAAGCGGGCCGCGCTTTCGGCGACTGTCGACTTGTTTTATACAGAAATTTCGAGTAAATGACTTTTGTCCTCTTGGGCTTTAGGATGTTTATTGAGTTTAGCTTACTCTGATGTGCTGCTGTTGGTCTCTGCTCTCTACTATCTTCTTGTGGTCGAACAAGCTTTAAACACGTACTTTTCTTCCACTTATTTTACTGGTAATAGAGAAGAATCTAATTTTTAATGGAAATATGCACTTCTTGCTTTGTATCGAAGTTTTCGAATTCCGGTATGATTCAGCGAACGTCTGGTCTTCTCCGAAAATTTGAATCAGCTGGGATCTACCGATAGTCTACAGCGTAAGCATAGAAATTGGGCCGGCGGGGGATTCTCCATCGACATGCACGCGTAACCCCGGGAATGAAGTTGGCTCGATTGCCAGAGCGCGATCGATGAGCCGAAGCTCGGGCGCGTGGTGGTATAGCTTGGCGCCTTAGCTCCAGACAATGACACATCATCCTATTTAACATTTAACGAAGCTCATTGCGAAAGCAATCAAAACTTGAGCCGAACTCTTGCGCCTGTCCAAGAGCCTCCTTCTCTTTCTCTTGCTCGCAAGTACCGACCCCTACCATCATCCTTGAATACTAACCCCTCTGCCTCCCTGTACAGGAGGTTGCATTGCTGTAGCTGCTGCCGCTACTCTCGTTCCACGCAACTTCTCTACTTGCGCTCGCGCTTTTAACGAAGAAATAAGTCGATTAATTAATCTTCCCTCGCGTCGTCCTGATTATCGGCTGTTACAAGTTCGCTATTGACGATGATTGGTCGCTGATTCCTTGGATGTAATAATTAATTGTTGCTCGACGAATTGACAACTTTGTCTCGAATTTAGCGATTTTGAAGATTTATTTTTTTTTTCAAGCGAGCCTCCCTATGATTAATTTAATTAAATAACGCTCGATCGATGTTGTTACTCAGGGAATAAAAAAAATTGTGACAAGATAAGCAGTTTATCTCGGAGATTCTTTATAAACCTGCAGCTTATTAAAAGAATAGCGGCAGCGGCGACGAGGTAACGGAGAATAATTCGGTATTGTAAAAATACGAGATGGCAGAAAGCTTTTTCTGATTACCGTCTTAAAATGCATCCCATCCGCCGGAGTAATATCTTAAGCCGCTTATGATACTGGACTATATAAGTGAGCAGCCTCGAAACGAGTTTTAAACGCGGAATTTACTGAATCGCATCATAACGGATTTATTTATGTTGTGTGCCGAACAATGCTAATACTACCCTGCCACTTGAGCACAACATGCTCAACTACTAAGATTTACATTTCACGTATTTCGTCTTGTTTTTTATCTATCACTGTTCTAATGTTCAAGTCGAGCCAATTCCAGTACCGATACTAAACCTCGTACGTGGATATCGACATTTTTCATGAAAAAATAAAATGGTTCGTTGACGAGGGCAGAGGGTGCGCAGGAAGAAATACTACGAGACAAATATAAAAACACGCGCATAGGTCGACTAGCCTCCCTCGCCTCATAATGCCTTGATCGCCATTCCCCGTACGCGTACTCTTTTGCATATAGAGCCAATTATTTTTTAATACGCGAGACATCGAAGAGAGCAGGAGGAGGCGAGGGTGGGGCTTGAGAAGCTTTATTCCGCGTCCATGACGTCGAGAGCAGTGCACAACACGTCGACGGGAGCAACAGCGTCGCGCCTCAATGCCACTTTATGCTTTAGGGGTAGGGGACGGGGGTATATCGACGTGCGTGGACTTGCCAATTTTTTATCCACCGCGCGCGCGTGCGTTACTTTTACATCGCTCATAAAAAGCTAGTTACATTCAGCGGTCAATCTTTATGCAAAAAAAAGATAGAAAACAACGACAAAAAAAACTCGACTGCAGTTGAATCGAGCAAGCTCCGGCGCGTGAATCGATTAAATTCGGAATGAATGGGTAAATGAAAATGAGCTCTTTCTCTCCCTCTCTCTGGCTCTCTTTTGCGCTCTTATATGAAAATCGCGCAGAGTCTGGCGATAAACCAGCGGTGCCCCGGCAATTGCCGCGAAAATAAAACGAGATTTAACTGCTGCACTCTCGCTCGCCGGAGCCAGAGAGACGCAATAAAAAAGGGAGAGAGGGAGAGAGAGAGTAGTACGAGCGCGATCGGCCCTGCTGATTAATTATTCGAGAGTGCAACTTTTTTAACTGCCCCGCGCGAGCTCGTGTATTTCTCGGTATACGGATATATATATTCACAAAGGATGGGCATGAAACTACTCTCTGTGCCGCTGAGTAAACAAAGCTGAGTATTACGCGTGTATTCGGGTGTCGTTGCCGCGCCGCGGTCATTATGCCGTTGAGTGGGGGGGGGCATTGAAAGTTGGCCAACCTATACGACAGATGGGCTTAAGCGACATGGAGCTGCGCTACTGTTTGCGCAAGCGCCAAGTCGATGGTAAACAGCCCGCTGTGCTGTTATCGGGCTTCAAACTTTCTCGCCTTCTGACCCTCCTCCACCTCCTGTTTTGGGATTCGCAAGCTCTCGTGGAGTATACTCACGCGTTGAAAAGCTCTTCGATCATACGGCGATAAAGATGCAATATCAATCAAAGTTATCGCAACGAATGAGAAACGTTGAAAATATTGCAGAAAAATATTTATAAACAGTAAAAATAGAATCATAAATATAAACGAGCTAAAGAATGGCCGAAGAGTACATGCCGTTTTATCTTCAAAGCCAAATAAAATTAAGCATGAATAACGCAACGTTGACAATAAAGATAAAGTGTATACCCACAGCGGGATGTTCGTTGTAATACGGGTAGGCGCGAGTCTTTCGATTTTTTTTTCCACAGTTGGTGCAACGACCCCCACGCGAGCGCGTAATTCTAGCCTTCGCTTCGGTCTTTACTTGACCGAGGGAGCGAAGGAAAAAATAGAAGAGGCTGGCGGAAGAAGGAAGGAGTCTTCAGCCGCGGTAACGTCGCCTTTGAACGGCCACGCGGAAAATTTGCCCGACGCTTGGCTGCGTTCGTCTTTAAGTCGCCTTAAAGCCACGCGATGCGCTTCGATTTATCGAATCCCCTTCCCCCCGTTTCTCTCTCTCTCTTTCTCTGCTACCGGCTTGAATGTTATATTGAAAAGGGCCGAGAATCGTTTCTTTGCATTTTTCTCTCTCAAAGCGTATAAGCTGGCAGCGAGATATTAAAAATGCTCTTATGCGCAGTCTTTGAATATAGGCGCTTTATGCAATTGTTGGAAGTTTTGAATTTTCTTCAAAGATTTTTCACCTGTCTTGTTCTCCTGCGTTCGATTTTGATTTTTCATCTCGCTGGCTTTGTGTTGTTCTATTGAATCGCGAATAAGTTATTCGATAAAATAAAATTTATGGAATAACTTAACGCCAAGAGATTAGACGGATATTAAATTTTATCAACATTTCAGATTTTTTATTTTAGTCAATTATAACCTCAACGAGAATTCGTTTCGTTTCTTTTTCAAAATCTCAATTTTCCATTCACCATTCAAATTGCCAATGCCCATTCGCGACGCTAAAATCTAAGCCTTCGATTTGAAAATCTTTTCATTGTGTTAAAATCGGCAGCACATTTCGGTGCACAATAAAAGCAGTATAACAGGGAAAGAGAGGAAGAAAAAAAAGCAAGGGCTCCGCCTCTATGAGGAAGCAAAAGAAACGAACAAACGCGAACGGAGGTGGAGATAAAAAAAGACGACAGAAACGAGCTTTGCGAAGGAAAAAAGTTAAAAGAAATAACAGGAAAAAACAACGTCGCGAAGCGGTAGTTACAAGACACTGAAAAGGAGAAAAGCATGGTTGTAAGGGGTGGAGGGGGGGAGGTAAGAAAAGAAAGGAAGAAAGAAAGCAAGCAAGCAAGTTGCAGAGTAGAAGACCGAGAGCCGGCGAACAAAACAGCGCGCGCTAATGCGCAAACCTCGAACGCGGAGGCACTCGCTTAATGAACTGGGCCGCCGCCGGCCGACGGGGGCCCGTTAATAAAAGCACTTGCGCCACCGCCACGTTGGAGAAAAGAAGAAGCTGGGCGAGGAGGGGGGGTGGGGGGCAGGCGTTTTACGCTCGGCCTCTCTTCCCTCCTCCCACCATTCCAGACTCGACGCCGCTGCACTTGCTGACTTTCTCTCTCTCTCTTTCTCTCTAGCGTACCTGAAACACAAATAACGCAATAACGTGAGTGATGAATGTTATGCGAACTTCACGCCAATGCCTGCTTAAGAGCTAAAGGGGTAGAGGGAGGGGGTGAGAGAGAGAGAGAGCGCCTGCAAGCCCGGGAAGTTTTAATGGCACTTAACATGGCGTTACGTTAAATATCGCTGTTTAAAGCCCACCTCGGCTTTCGCTCTATGCTTGGCGACTTTTCTCTCGCTCTCTCTGCCCTTGTTTTTGCCCTGCAGCTTTTCATTGCTATCTTTTTTTTATGGATAAAACAGCTGCTTTTCTCCATGAAGGTACTTAAAACATTTTTTTCTTGTATGTGGATTTTAAAAGTAAACGTCACGCGTTAAACAACATTTAAGAAATTTTAATAATTATAAATTAAGGCTTTTCTGTTTAACGCATTGCTGTCGTTTATATATTCAAAGGCTTATTATCGCTTAATCGAGAGCGTGATAAAAGCGTGCGACGACCCAGCCACTTAACGAGAAGCGCTGACAGACGCGGCAAGTGACACGAGTCGGTGTGTAATCAGACGAGCGTCGAGGGACAGTGTATGTGACGCGCGTTGATAACTCATTCGATGACCATAGACTATTTCAAAAGAGTTCATTTAAAACCTGAAATTCCGTTAGAATATTGAAAACACACACCAGGTTAAAATTATTAAAGGTAAACTATGCGCGTCTCATCAAATTTGGCTCGCCTAACCGTATAATTTGGGAACAGTTTCGTTTTACAGCCAGGCAGAAATTGAATAACGGCAACAATGAAGTGGCAACCTCTGGCTCAGCGCCGCGGCAATTTGTAGTCCGAGCTCTCGACTAGCAAGGATTCGCATCAGCGGGAAAGGCAACTTGTGTGTATTGTGCGCTGCGTGTATCGTCGGGCTGTTGTTTTCATTTGCCGAAATGACACTTGATTGTCGCCACATCGACGTTTCGACTCCCATTTCGCGTGGACGACTCGTCTCTGCGCTGCACGCACGAGTTGCTCTTCCGATGATTTTTAACCGGATTCTCGATAATGATGACGATGACCGGCGAATTCGTAAATTACACGTGAGAAGAGCAAAAAAGAGACTGATTTAACAAACTCAATAATGCAGTTTTAAAAACGCAATAACTTCGAAATGCGCTCGAATCCCATTAAAACTCATTAAATTTCAGAAAATGTAGCATAACACAAAAAAAGGCAAAAGGAAAAAGAACGAAGTGTTGAAACGAATCGAATTATGCTCTTACAGCAGGAGACGAAAGAAAGTCGAAAAGTCAGCAAGCTCTCGAGAGCTCGAAGAGAAGGGCCCAGAAGGGAAAATCCCGTATTTCGATCGGCGATATTTTCCACTCGATAGCCGCGTCGCATAAACGTCACATGGCACCGGCAGTAGGAGCAGTCTCAGCTTTGTCGCGCATCGCTCTCTTACCGCACCCGAGCTTGCGAGAATAAAAGCTCGAAGGGTAGGAGAGCAGCGGCGAGCGAAGAACACAGTAGGAATAAATTCGCGCTCTATCGGTCCGCACAAAGTTCCTCTCGGCTCTTCTCCGCTGGGGATATTTTGCAAATTTTATTTGTCACCCGCAATCCACGAATAATCCACGGGTAAGAGAGTGAGAGGGAAAGGTAAAACGATTGGCGCTTGGGAGAGCCCGGGATAAAAGCTCGTCTAGAAAAGAAGGCTGTTGAGTGGCCCTGTGTCCTTATGCAAATGCCCGACGAAAATGCACCGGCTAAAATTGGAGGGATTCTTTTCTAACGTTGTGATCTTAGCTACTGGAGAGCAAGGAGAATGAAGGAGAGCCTCGACTAATGCCTGATTTCGGATGGATTCGGTGAACGATTCTTTACTCTTCGATTGCTTTTCGTGAACTTTTAGAAGTAATGGGCTTCTTTTTCTCTTTGGATTTGTGAATTATTTATTGAGAATAATTGACGATGCTTTTTGAAACAAGCTTTTAAAATTTTAATCCGCGGACCTTGTGTTGACGAATTTCGGTAAAATTATATTTTCAAAATAAACTCCAAATTAGTAAAATCGTTATGAATGCATAATTACGTTTTGTATCTCGTGTAATAAAGTGAAATTTATGATGAAATAAAATAAAAATTTTATCTTTAAACGAGGTTTACGAAAAAAAAATTAAACTATGAAAAATTTATCTTTTACACGTATTCAAAATAAAAGATAACACTTTGCCGTAATGTAATATATAAAAAGCAATTGAAAAAAAAATCGCGCAACAATATTTTCCTCTACTCAAGCAAATTGCGAAGCGAAACTCCCCTTAAGCCAACTTTTAGTAGCAATTCGAAAAGTTTAAGTGATAGTGGAATCGTTTTTCGCTCTCACAAGTCAGCAGAGATCAAGCGTTAGCAAATTACTTTTTTCCCCGCGGCGAGAAAAGAAGCGCGCAAATTAAGAAAAAGAAGGCTCTGCCTCTAATACCAATTCAACGATTGTCGGGGCTTCTCAGTTCCCACGGCGAATTTTCTTTCCAGGCTGTAAAAGAAAATAGAAAAGAGAGAAAAAAAAACGAGTTTGATGGGCAAGAAAGAGAGCGAGAAAGGAGAGGGTAGGAGGGAGACTTGGATAGGTGAAAGAGGGGCAGCAAGTCTGTAGGTGTGTATATACGTGCTGGCGAGGAAAGACGAAGAGGCGCTCGAGTTTCTTGATCCGCGGCTTTTAACTTCCCGGAAATCACTTTCCTCCATTATTTCCCGACGCGCCGCTTTTTCCACGAGGCCTTCGCGTGGCAAAGTCACGTCACGATATATTCGCCCTGAGCTTTGCGGTTCTCCTTTTCTCTCTTCCGCCGTGAGAGCTTTGCTACCGCAAGCGCAAGCCACTATCGTTTGAGTCATTTTTACGAGTAGACCCTGCGCTACTCGACCTCTGCTCTGTGCCCCACTACCACTCGAGAGTACTTCGATTAAATTAATCGGCCTTTGTCAATTCGGAAGCCTTGATTTTCAATTGTGTTCGTTTCCTGAGAAAAATAATGACGCTTGGTTTACTTTAAGAATTGAAGCAATGAAGATAATGCATTGCTGCACTCGTGCTTTTTTATTTTATTTTTTCTGACAAATTCGTGTACCTTCTGTATTTATTTTTTTTTTGTCAAGTAAGCGATATGATTGGTAAATAAAATTACTTTTACCCTGCTGCAATCTTAAAATTAAATTTTCTGTATCTTTATGTGAATAAATTAGTGTACTCAACTGAATAAATTAAACAGATTATAAGGATAAGAGAGAGAAAGAGAGAGACAGAAAAAGACATTTATGAATCACCCAAGAAGCAAGTGGGAGTTAAAATATGCACTCAGATTTGCTTCTCTGATTATACTTATAAATATAACGAGAAAATATAAATAACTTTTAAGAAATAAACATTTTCAGTTCGTTTCAAAGTTAAATTTAATTTTTAAAATAAGATTGAACATGATATCTCGTTAAACATCTCTTATCAAACAAAGTTGATTATGCCATACGATAATTCCTACGAAAAAAAGTCATTACAACTTTTTCGATTCTTTATCAAATCAATAAGTTATTACATGAAAAATTTAAATACATTTCGATACTTGAATTATAATTTTATCTCGTTAGCATAACATTTAATCTAAAATTGCTAAATTCTTATCAAAATAACAATTCAAAATCGTTTACAAAGTTAAGTTTTTAACTTCCACATGCTAAACCGCTTATAAAAGAAACTTTTGGAAATTTTCAAGACCTTCGCACGAAAAGGAGATTTTCAAGTTAAACTTAACAGATTTTCTTTTACAATTGGCTACGAAACGCGAAAAGTTTGCTGCATTACACCTTGCAGACCAAACGGAAATCAATATAATCGTTAAACTAATATTCTCGTCATTCAAAGAAGCAACCCCAATTTGCAACTAGATGTTTGTTGAAGAGAAATCCTTTTAGAACAGCTAAAAATAAATCCAACTAAAAAACCGGTGATTTTGTAAATACGTCAAATCTTATACGAAACTATGACTGTACGATGACCGAGCTTAGCAAGATTAAAGAGAAAAGACTCATCAGCCAGACGCGCTTTTTTTTCAAAAGAGCCCCAAGCGACGGAGCAGACGCAACGAACTAAGGGCCTCAGGATAACTTTCTGCGAAGGCAAAGTTTAAATAATCCAATTGCGCCTCTGTTCGTATCGAAAATCCCAGCTGGAAGAGGAAGAGCTAGGCTGTGTTGATCGCTTCTCGGAGGGTAAAAAAAGAGAGGAAAGCAGCAGGCGATCGACTCAAAGGCACTTTTAGTAGTGTGTATAGTCGGAGCTACTTTGACAGGCTTCGACGAGCTTCTTCTGCAACTTTTATATTGCTTTCTTATTATTTCAGCTTCAACACGCGCATCTCTCGGCCTCTATCTCGACGTTACGAAATTCAAATAGCGACGCTGTTTGGTGCAATCGATGAATTTCTACGGTAAAAAGTCGAATTGTGTACGTATTGTAATTTTTTTTCCTTTTGGGCAATTGTAATTTTGTTAACGTTTCCTCTATCTCTTGTGAAAGAATGAGAAATGAGTTGCATATTCTTCAAGTAGATTGTTTTTTATTAAACAAAAAATGAAATTCAATTTTCGAAACAGAAAAGTTTGCAGGAAAAAAAATTATAATTCGCAAGTACTAATTAATTCGCGTAATTCTAAAAGTTATTTTTTCTCTCCATTTTTGTTCTACTTTTGTTTTCCCGGCATAAATCTTAAATAATTATACTTTTGCGCGGTCGAAAATTCCCTAGCAAAAAACAAAAATAAACCAAGCCAATTAAAACGTCCGTAGAGCAAGCTATCTAGCGTTAACTGCTGTCAAAACAAAAGCCAAAATCCATTCAGCGCGATTCCTATTATCAAACACACTTTTATTATTTTCCCGGCCAGCTGAAAAAGTGCTTCCTCTAAATGCACGCGTGTCCGTCCCATAAAATCCCGTGCGCATCCTAAACAAGCACCTGCCTCTCTACCGGCACACATCCGTCCCTCAAAAAATAATTACCGAAGCCACGAATACTCTCTTTTACGGCCTTCTCAACTCATCGCCGGCACAAAAAAAACACCGTTCATTATTTTCCAGGCCTACTGCTCTCTCGGTTATAGATAGTACACGCGATAAACGCTGCCCGTGGAAAAGCGAGCGCGAGGCTTGACTTTGTCTCGAGGATCAAGCCACGCGCTAATTTCTCAGGACGCGAGAGACAGGCACACATACACTACGCGGACGTCGTCGTCAGCGCCGACCGTAAATATGTCAAGCGGCAAAGAAAAGTTCCGGCTGCCGGGGCTCTCTCTCGCGCTATACCGACCTAAAACTTTAAGCTCGCGCAAGCCTCGGGAGAGGGTGTGACTCGTCCCGCTGAACTTGCTACACGCCCCCGGCTATTCCGCCCAAGTCGACTAAGCCGATTTTTCTCTCGCAATCTTTCTCTCGTGGAGTCAGCCTCTCCTTTTTCCCTCCTCCAAGGACGTATATGTGGCCCGGTTCTCGCCTCGCTGCTTCCTCTGTCAGCTATCGAGGCTTTGATTTTTTTTTATTTCCCGGGCGCCTGGAAAATTTCGGAAGGCGCTTAACGACTTTCTGATTCTTAACGGACGAAGCCGAGTGATCAAGTTCTTCGGATTTACCGGTAACTTTACTTTTCGTAGTTTTGTTTCGAGTAGGAGAACGAGAGCTTACACTGCACTAATGGCTGCTAAAGCTATACTTTGAATATTTTATAAGCTAGCGTTTGCTTCTCTAAGAAAGTTCTGGCTGTGAATTACATTTCGATTAATTGTTTAAAGATAAGCATAATAAAAAAGATTCAAATTTATACCTCAATTTAAGGCGATTCTATAGAAACTTATAAGCTGTGATTGTAGTCTTTATTACTTTATATTTGTTAAAAAAAAGCAAGCGAAAAAACTGATTCACAGTATGACCAAACATGTAGCAGTATACTTTAATTATCACCATAACCCATAACGTCGCCTCGAAAACAAAACATCTTGTGCATTGTAAACCTCACCACAGGCCGGCACGCGAAGCATTGCCTAAAAAATTAAAAAGCAAGACTCCGTTTCTAGTAAACCGGAGATCTGCGCGAGCATTACAAGCCGGAAACATAATGCCCGCGATAACCCCGAAAACTAGAAGGTGCGGAGGGGATGTATTATGGATCGTAAAAAGTCCGTCGTAAAACTCGACGCAACGTCCGCCGACGGAATTTCAGCCGTGGGCTCAATTAATGCAGTACGCGCGCGCGAAAGCTCGTACTTGCGGCTACACAATTAATTTTGATCGCTCAATCTTCATCGAGCACTAGCTCGCGAACTGCCGGACACACGATGATGCTTTACGATATAACGCGAGCCATTCCGCAGGAGGATAAAAAGAAAGAGAGCAGGGGGAGAATGTCGAGAGAGAGAGAGAAAGGAAGGAAGCCGAGTACGCTTGGTAGATATTATTTATGATGGTCCGCCGCCGGTGGGTAATGACCGCCGGCCGCTTGTTACACTCTCTGTCTGGCCGAATCGCGCCAGAGCAGAAGCGAGAATCCGAGCGTCGCTGGCGATTTTTATCGGAATATCTCTGCACGCCCGTCTATCTGGCTCTGGGCTTGGAGCTTCTTTTCTTCCGAATTATTCCCATTGTGCCCCGCTGCTCTCGAATATAAAAGTTTTTTTTTTTATAAAATTACAAAGTCAGTCATAGCAGAGCTAAATAACAATTGCAATCTAATTCGACACAATCCAGCGAAGAAAAAGAAGTAGCGAGAGAAAGAGCGAAAAAAAGGGAAGCGAGGAAAAACGCCATCGCGGTATGAATAATACATGGAAACAGTAGACGGAAAAGCAGCTTTGAGAGCTCGTACTCCCCCACCCACCCTCTGGCGGTAATCATTATTTCATCAATAGCGGCATTTAAAATTCTGCGCCTGCTTGAAGCACATAACACGGGAGCGCGTGCGTAGCTCGGCATCAACAATCGATGCTCGATAATAGACGCGTCCCTACTCTCTCTCTCTCTCTCTCTCTCTCTAGGGGAACATAATTGAGGCAACGCGTTCGAGCATTCCCAGCTCTCGTTTTTTTTCCTTTTTCTTTTTTTTCGTATTTCAACGAGGGCGCGTGGAATCGATAAAAAATTACACAGTTGCCCACGTGCGAGCTTCCCTTTTTTTTTCTCTTCTCGGCTTTTCCACAGCTAAGTGGCTCTACCGCGCGTGCTAGAGCGGTCGCGCTCGTAAATCAAATTGCGTAACGAGGACGGCATTTCCCCTTCCCGGCGGCGGCTGCGCTCGAGTCGCCCAAGAATCATGACCGCGGCCGCGATGACGGGATATATGCCGAGGCTTTTGAGTAATCATCGTTCTAGCCGTTTGTTTATCGCTAACGGGAACAAGCGCGCGCGCGCGGGTTCGCGCACCGCGAGGGGATCTCGGCAGGTTGAGGCTTGATGGTGAATTAGCTGACGCTCTTGCTGATGCTACTCTACTCCGACCGCTGCGTCGATAGAGGTGCCTGGGATAGTCCAGGAAAAGAGTGGGGATTGTGAATTATTTTAATTTAATCTTGATTAATAGAGAAAAATAAGCAATACTATGTGAAATAAAATTACAAAATGGAATAAAACAAAAAAAATACCCCAAAAAAGCGCCGTAAATTTAAATTTTTGCAGCTCGATAATGGCTCTAGCTCGGTTACATCCTCTTGAAAAGCTCGGCAAAATATAAGCTAGCTGCACATGCCACGCGTATTTTTTTCAATTTAATCGTGTATAACATCCAGACCATTCGCCCGTACGCCCATTGTCATTACTCACCCGAAAATGTTGGAAAAAAAGTAGAAAAAAAACAATTCCGCTCCCAGACGTTTCCGGTGTTTTTTTTTTGGCTCTAGGAAGATATTCCTCGTCCAACGATTGACCAAGCTGCCGAGAACGCGTGTACCAGTGTATGCAAGGCCGTTGTCAAACTACAGTTTCCCCCGGCCCAATCCCCCCCGTTCGATTTGTAAAACTAAAACACGAGAGCCGAGGTGTGATGGTTCTTTGATAACGGCAAAAACACCGGGGAGAGTTGCTGCTGCCGCTGCAGTTGCAAATTGATTTCGATATAATAATGGAAAATGTGCGGCGCACAAAGAATTAAATTTGAGCCAAACACCAGTAAGGCAATTAACAGTTTAAACGCTTCTCTCTCGTGATTTCGATTTAATTATAATGCAAAGGTCGTTCTGATTAAATTTAAATTGTTAATTACGGCCCCATTAAGGTGTAATTGCGTGATGCAATGAAAAGGTACTAACAAAAGAAAATTAATTGTTATTTGTTTACCCTCTCGAATGTACACTTGTTATCGCGTTTTCAACAAAATTCCTCAAATGGAAACTACGCGAGTGTAACCAGTTCGTAACCATTGTCCGAGTACCTTTTCATTCGTCTAACTTGAAAACGGTGTACACCCGATGGCGCATCATCCGAACGACTAATTTTTTTTTTCTCGCTGCCGTCATTGTTAGCGCTCGTGTACGGTCTCATTCGCATCACGCGAAAAATTACTCAGCAGTCTCGGGGGCAGCTCTTTCTCTCTTGCACCTGCTCGGCGTCGTCTTCCGATCATCAATCATATCACTCCGACACGGTGTATTTTACACAACCTAAGGAGAAGAGAGCCTTCGTACAAAAGGGCTGCGCGCTTTTCCGCTCTAATGGATCAAAGAATTTTTTCAAATCAAAGGATTCTGTTTTTTTTTCTCCTTCATCGTGCACCGTTTTTCTAAAGGGTAGGACTTGCCTCGTGTATTTATCTTACTTTTCACGATGTCGATAAGTAATTGAGGCGCAACGGATATATTTCTGGGAAAGTTTGAGACGTCGTAGAAATGGAGTCAGTTAATATCGACATATTTGATGTTTCATTTTGTGATAAAATGATTGAATTCTTTGACATTATTAAATTTACAATAAATTATAAACTCACTTCTTTTATAAACAAGCTACTACTTGAAGAAATCAAATGATTAAAACGCAATTGGCTGTCTTTCCAAGCCTTGAGCCGTTAGTAAACCTAACCACACCCTAAACATCGATCGCTCACCGGTCCAATAAGTCAAAAAAGTGTCCATAAAAGAAGAAAAACAGCAGCCGTTAAACGCAGAGTTATACCCGCATATCCCCGTGTGTTTGTCCATCGCATGGAGCAATCGGTCACGGAGGTTGGCACAGTCACGGCGCCGCGGAGGGGGTCTCTACGCGTCAAAAAAGCTCTCGCGCGCGCTACCTTGCGCAAGCTTCCCGTCAATAGATACCGACGAACAAGCGCGAGGTAAAAAAAGACCTGCCAGAGAGGGACGGGGTATCAGGAAGGGAAGGGGGAGGGCAGGGAGCCTCGCAAACGCTAAAAGTGAGAAACGGTGTCGCTCGCCGGGCCGCATAATCGAGTTATCGCCCAGAGCCGATCGCTCATTAATCACAACTATCAATGACAGCGCGCGGCTGTCTGCTGTCCCCGCGCCGCCAACCCTCCGCCCCCCCTTCGCCTATACCTACATTTTGTACGTCACCGGCTAGCCCCTCATATTTCCCATCCCCTCTCTTCCCCCCCCCCCCTCAAAACGTCCGAGTATACGGCCGACAACCCTCGAATCACGTCGTTCCTGACTCGACCCGATTAATGACTCCGGCGTTTCTTTTTCTCCTCAGCCTTCCCCTGGCGCGGTGACTTTTTAGTTTTCGCGTTTAAAATCCCAAAGCCTGTATTTTTTTTATCGTTATTTACGCCCAAGTAGTTTTTCCAGAGGTTGCTTCATCGAGGGTTTTTTTTGTGGTCTTCCTGGGCATAGGAAAAGAAAATCGTGCTTTCTTTAGGTTTTGATCTTAATGACTTGTGGCGTATGGGGGCCGAGTGAGTAACGGAGCCGAGAGTGATCGATCTTGAGCGAGCACGTCCTGTTGCGGCGGATAAATTTCATCCGGCAAACGTTTCTTTTTTTTCCCCAGACGAACCGATAACTCCTTCGGAAGCCTTTTATCCTAAAACAATTTCATCAATACGAAAAAAAATCCACTGGATCGCGAAATTTTCCTCTAAAATTAATAAGCTTTGATCAATTCGGGGGGAACCACACCTGCCACCAACCACCATCGCCGAGCTTGCGCATACACAGGCACACAACGGAAATCCAATCTCGCTCGCGGCTCTTCCCCAAATTATTAACAGATTGTCGCTCCGGCTAGATTTTTAAAGAGTCGATCACCTATAAAAGCCAGAGGGGAAAAAAAGTCCATCGCAGTTTCGCGGCTCGTCAATTAAGCGCATCAAAGTAAGCGAACGCGTGGATTTTCCGGGCGGACGAGAAAATCTCCGCGCTTTATCGCTTCATAAATTCGCATCCACACATCCATCCGCAGACACACACGCGCGGAGTAAGCGTTCTTTATTTTCCTTTTGTTCCGCATGCAACGCGCGCGCACCTCGTCAAATGCTGAAAGCTCTTTTCGACCGCGACTCGTCAACGTCCGCTGCAGTGCAGCCGGACAAAAGGCGGGGGACGTTCTCTATGCGGGCACGCGTGGAAAATGGCCCGGACGGCCAATACGACAATCGGAAAGCGTCGGAATACCGCGAGAGAGAACCGCGCGTGTGAATTTTGAATCGCTGCTCGCTGGGATAGTAGAGCGCCCCCTCGATCACGCGCCTCACTAGACCTTCTCCTGACATTGTCGTCACGCGACGATTCCAAATAATCGACTCGAGAGGGCTGCTTTTGCTTCAAACGACAAAACCAGTCGGTCTTGAATTTTCTTTATTTTTGATACTTTGACGACTGCCTTCTCACGAATTTAGTGTCGAGCGCTAAATTGAATATTTTTAGTCTCGGAGCCCGGAACAACGTTATTCCGGTAGTGTGTCATTTAGCGAGCGCGACCTCCCTACAGACCTCATCCGCCGCGCAAAATCGTTAAAATGCAAGCTAAGAACAGAGAATTAAGCGCGTCAAAACAAGAGTAGAAGCAAGGTAAACTCCAGGGAGAGGGGGGGGGGGGGGGGCTGGCTACGATCGTCGCTGCATTCTAATCAAGTACGACTGTGGCCGCTTTCTCGACTAAACAACAATGCCGCAGCGGCCGTTGTCGCGAGACAACAACTCTTTGCATAATGCAGTGTGCTACTGCTCGCGCCCGCGAGTCTGCGTAGAAAGGCTGCCACGGTGGCGGCCTAACTCATGTTTATTCATGCGGCAGCCGCGAAAATCCGCCGAGCGAAAGTCCCAGGGCGCAGCGGAGCGAGGCTCCTCTTCTTCGCGCACGCGTGTATGCGTGTGGGGGTCCGCGCAGCTGCCACCAATTTCGGCCCACGGATTATTTCGAGCCTCTCCCGCGTGTCTCCGGGCCTCTCTCAGGTGAGCGGACGACGTAGTGCCGCTGACTCGCAGCCGCGCTCGCGCATAAGTTAGACTACAAATCCCCCCCTCCCGCCCCTCGCCGCCCGCGCGTATATATCTTTCAGCCGCGACACCCGTAATTCCTAGCCACCACCCCCGCTGACGCTGCTGCCCCTTCTCTTTCTCTCCGTCCCGCTCGCGCGGGTGAGCTTGCACTCGCGGCCAAAAGCCTCGGTATAATAGAGGCCATAACTTAACGCTCTGTTACCGGGACACTGTCAGTCTACCCCAGCTAGGCTACGAGACATCTCATCGCTACTCTCTGCTCAACTTTAATTTAATTAATTTCGTGGAAAAATTGTTCAAATGTTTGATATTAGTACAACATCGCACTATACGCAAATGCAAAAACAATCTATCGATGCGGAACGCGCAGCCGGATTTAATCGCGCGGCAAAAATATATCGCGTGCGTCGTGCGAAGCGTGCGCCGTGTAATACTTCAAGCGTTGCTGTCGTTGCGCCCAAATGTAAGAATAAACGCGATCTGAAATTAAAAACAAGGGAGAAAAGAGAGAATGGACGTAAAGAGGCCGTCGGATCACACTGCCCGCTTGACACCTGTGCCAACCCCCCTCACTTGCCTGAGAGCATGATGAATCACGCGTCGCGTCAAATGAGCAAAAAATCACACGCGCTTGTCCGCATTATGACTTTGGTAACACGTGTTCCCTGCCTCGTCCACTCTCGGTTGATATTACCAGACGCATGCTCGAATGGCCCCCCCTCTAGTTGCTCTCGTGTATAAGAAAAGTTCCCTCGTTTGTTGACGCTATGAATTGTACCGAAACCGAAACTTTCATGGAAAAATAAAAATACAAAACAGGAAAAAAACACTAACGAACACGATGCATGTTTGTTAAATACGGATCGAATGTTTAGGTGTGTAGAGCTGACGCGTGGCGTACACGTTGCTTTGGTAAACATATTTATTGCGCGAAGCGACGGGAGGATTTTATTTCTTTCCTTGCATTTTTGTTCTATTTTTTTGTTGATGAAATGAGTGTTTACGCTGGGGCGCGAGAGAAGAGAGTCAGTGAATTCGCTCTTCCGCAAATTGCCTCTTCGTAGCAACGAGCGTCACTTGCGCGTATTTCGCGCATATTCCCACGCGGCGCGATTGAGCGACAAGACGCCAACAGGGCTTTCATCTGACAGGTGTATACTCGTCCCGGACGCACTTGGCGTGCTTGACACATTTTCCTTTTAACCGATCGTATACACCTTCCTTTCAAATCACTGACTCTTTTTTCCCTCTTTTGCAGTTACTTACCCTTCACCGATTTTTTCAGGGTTTTGCCTTTGAATTTAACCAATTGTCGCGCATGCAACGCAAATTATTTTCACCTATATGATTCAAGCATTAATTAAATGTATTTTCTTACAACTGAATTTTCTTTTCTGTTTCAGCGTTTAAATGCATAATTCACATTACGAGCGCAAAGTTACCGTATTAAATTTACTCGCAGAAAAAAAGGTCGATGTTAATCCAAGAAAAAGAAAAAAGCCCTCGAACTGCAAGAATATATATATACGCTATACAAACACGAGGGAGAGAGAGAGAGAGAGAGAGAGAGAGAGAGAGAGAGAGAACTGGCAAGCGATGTATGTCAATAAAGATAAGAGAGGGCACACTGTGCACGCCGAGCGACGTTAATCCAAGTGGGGCTCAGGGTATATCAATTCGATTGGCACGGCTTTATAAATGTAGCGCGATGTAACATTTCTCTTTCTGTATTCCTTTTTTTTTCTTTTTTTTTTATTCACTCGGTAAATAAAGGGAGATCGACTGGCAGCGAAGCTCTTTTTTAAGGCCTCAACAGATCCGCGGCAGTACATTCGCTATGCGTTATACTGCAGGCTTGGGTGCACCACGTCTGCGGTCGCTCGTGAAAAGTGAATATTCTTGTTTATTCTCGCGGAAATTGTACATCATGCGAAAACGAGATAAAATTTCGTATTAAAGCGTCGAGCTGCAAGAGCGCGCGATTAAACGATTAAAATTGAATTTTCTTCCCAGAAGCGAGAGTGTTTGTTTTTCGACCTGGCCAGCTTTAATTAGTCCTCACATTTTTGGCTTTATCAAGTTTTTCCTTTTTTTCCTGATGTGGAAATTGTAGCTATGATGCCGTAATTAGCGTGTAATTCCAACTGAATAAATGAGAATCTCTGCGAATAACAATACATTTTCATTTTTTCAAAATTGGTTTTATCGCTAGCATACAATATTAAAAATTCTTGAATATTTTTATGAAATTTTAAATTTCAGTATCGAAGCCAAAGAACCTTGCTGGACCGGAAGGAACAAGAAACCGGGGCCAAAACGCAAGAACGCGAATAAAATTCACAAAGAAGTTTCTCAAATACGTAGAGGGAAATTATGTCTCGCAATCATGGATCACCAAGAAAACACGACCTAAAAAGTACGCGAGAACTCGGATGAAAAAATTCCGGGTAAAAAGTTGGTCGCGGTAACGCAAGTTAGCCCACGCAAGCGTTTTTGGGCATACAAATTCGCTGCTCTCGATTATGCGCGATTACCGTGCGCGCGCGAGCTTCAACGGCGAAACGAATTTTCGCGAGCTAAACGCGCGCCCACTCAGTTCGTATGAACGACACGTGACGAGCTTTCCCGGAAGGAGCAAGCTTAAAACCCGTTACTCCCCCCTACAAACGGCGCAGCAGCCCCTGGGCCGCTATTTTAATTGAAAAGTTAATTCGCGCCTCGGCGCCCGGAAATACGCGCTTGCAACACACGCCCGAGCTTTCGATATTTGCGCGCTTCTCCTGGCTCGCCGCATAGACCCGATCTGAAATTCTTGGTGCGTACAAAATCACGCACTAGCGATTCAACCTCTCCCTCTCTTTCTGGCTGTAAAACTCAACGGTGTTTTTTCCGCGACTAGCTGCTCATCGGAGTAAATTTTTAGAACAAGCAGGGAAAGCTGTTAATAAATTTGCTGTTTTCTAATGCATCTACTAAGTTTGTTACAACGGTTTATGTATACTTACTGTATGTGTACGGACGAGAGGCTCGTTATTTATATTCAATCAAAGTTCAACTCACCTGAAACAAAGAAAAAGTTAACAATTAAATTACTGATTTTTGTATAATATTTTTTGATAAAATGTAATAATTTAAATATAAACGAGATAATTTAATGAAAACTTGACATTTAAAACTTTTTCAATGCACGTTCATTCAATTACGCCCAAACTCATTTAAATTCTATGAAGCTCATGTTGAAAAAGATTTACTGACAATGACAAATTTATTAAAAACATTATCAAGCCATTTCCAGCTTGATTTATCTCGTCGGCTTTTACCAAAAAATCATCAATAAGCCTTTGTAGCCGCGTTAATTAAATTTGCGCGGGAAACACGTGTTAAACTTTCCGGCATTCCGGATTATCCTTCAACGAATGCTTTTTTCATCCCTTGAATGTACCTATAATTAACGCATTCTCTCTCAGCCAATAGATTATAAAGTTCGCAAAAGAAAAAGAAAAGAAAAATAGATCCAAGACCCATAATTATAGTCTAGCAAAATTAGCGCAGGAGTAAGACTGCCAAGGTGAAAAGGTGAAGAAAGGGGGTCATATGCGTGGGCAGATCAAATACTCGAGACAATACGCCAAAGTCAGCGAGAGTGTGGGAGGAGGGGGGCGGTAGCGCAGAGAGACGTGAACTCCGGAGGTTTAGGGATAATTGGCGGCTGATCTGCCAGAGCTTCCGACGCCACTCGTTAGAACGACTGCTACGTACTGATAACGCCCATTACCGCCGAGTTTAGAAAGTACGCTCGAAAGCTGCGCTCTTCCCTCACACCCCTGCAGCAGCGTTTTAATTATACCCACCTATCCCCCCCCTCGACCTTTCCTCTTCGCTCTGACGCTCTTTAACTCGCGCGAAGGGCTGAGGCAGACACAGGAACGGTACATCGTGATAGCTGCGCCCAATTGTTTCGCCACTGGCGCGCCTACTGCTCCCCGCGTGCTACTGCACAGCGCGAGCGCCGCTTATCGCGACCGGCTGAGCTCGCTAAATTTTTCCGGAAGTGCAGCTGCTGCGCGCTACCCCTACTCTATCGTCGCGTCTTCGTTACAGCAAGCGTACGAGTACTTTTTTTTACGTAGATACAATGAGCGAAAATTGAGGTGTAAGAGATGAGTTTCTCTAAAAAAAGTAGAGATTGTTTTTTAAATTTTATCATTTTACTATTCTCACGTGAGCAGATAATTAAGACAGTTGAAACAAATGAATTTTCTAGTTTATTTCGTCGGCAAAGAAAAATTGCGCTTGTAACAGAAAGATATACAAGCTTAGAAAATATAATTAATTGTAGCTTGGAGGGCAGGGATTTATATTCGCGAGAAAAATTTATTATCGTATTCTATATAAAACATTTTTACAGTTTAAAAAATAGAATTTAAGATAAATTTTTAAAAACGCTAAATTTTAACAAACAATAGGAATGAAATTCAAAAGTAAAAGGTTTATAATCAAATTTTTGACATAATAGTTGAAAATTGCAAAACTGTACAGTGATAAGACACAGAATAATTAATTAAATCTCCTAACTGCAATCGATCAGCAATTACCTTTTGCATAAAGCTTTGACGACTTTTATGAAAGGACCATCTCATTATGCTGATTAGAAGATCAGAAAATGGTCAGTCGATTACGTCAGCCCGAAATAAAGCTTTGAAACTCTCAAACGAATATTCCATAAAATTGAAGAAGAGAAAAAATTAAACTACGTACAAAAAATCGTTTCGACGTAACGAGGCAAACGGGTTTTCTTTATTACAAAGTTTTTCATTAAAATCGATAAAGATAAAATGAGTAGGACTTTTTTATGTAACTGAGTACTGGGCTTGGAAGTATTTATCAAATTGTAGATCAGTTGCACGACGGAAAGGTAAGTTCAAGAGAAGCAGATCGAAGTATCAAGATGGAATCAAAACTTCGCTCCCTTAGGCTGCTTATTCGCAGAGAACGTAATTACGAAAGTTTCGGTTTGATTTCAGATTATACATTATAATTCAACGTTTCTATGATTGATGAACTAATTCCATGATAAAATCAATAGATTCACGCTGTTCCATTTAAAAAATAAGATCATTCAAATGTAAAAGCTTATTAGCTGCGAATATTACAAAAAGAACCGTATGTGCTAAACTTAATGAAAAATCAAATTAGCACCGAGAGTAACATGATTAGCTAAAAAAAAACAAAGCTCTAAAGATACAGTTCACTTGCTGCCCTTTTCAAAGATTCATAAGCCTACATCGAGAATAGCGACCTTTTGGCGCGGTTGATTCGTTGAAATCGGCTTATGTATGTTACGTAGCGCTGAAATAAAGCCTTGCGCGCAGACTATTTGCGTGTTAATAACGCACCGGCGTAAGGGTGCAGGCCCCCACATGGTTCGCTAAGCCAAGCTCGAGTGATGCAAACAAGTGAGACCGTGGGCGTAGGTGGCAAGGGACCTAGGCAAGGTCCTAATTAGTAAAATCAATATCGAAATCGGGAAGACAAATGCCCGTCGTATGCCAAGCCGACGGCCACTTTACGCACACAAACACACTCGAGAGCTTCAGACCCTCTTCAGCCTCTAACAATGTGCAAACTTACGATTGTAATGACGAAAAAGTAAAATAAATGTTTTTTTTTAGAAACTGTAATCTTGACAACTTATGCCTTTTTGCAATTGAATTTGCTAATTGTCACTTTGCCTAAAGCTTACGACTTTTGCACTTGCGAATGCACTCAACAGCATTATACCTGGTTGCGAAACAATATTATACTGGCCAACCGTAATTACGTTAGGACAAATTTGTACTGTACCATCCAACTTTACGTATACGAATGAAACCGCGGTGTCCTTTTATAGCTAATACAATGAACTGTACCTCGCCTGTTTACCCAATTGAACTCGTCGACAAAATTCCTCTATCCGTAACATTCAATGACGTATTATAAACTTTGTACGACTTAGATCGGCATTAAAATTTGTGAGGTATTCTATTGAGGCGAGTACAAATATTTTACTTCTTACTGCGATATTTAAAATATCGATCCAAACAGTTTAATCCCAAAGAAATACATCAAGGATAGAAATTTCAGGTGAAAAATGAAAAGGAAATAACGGAAAAAAGGACACGCAGCATATCTCAATCAAGCTGACTGTCAGATTGTCCTGCAGTTGCGAGCGCTCGCCAATTTGTCAAACGCAAAAAGTAATAACGAAAGTCCGAACGAGTCCGTAAATTGAACGGAATCACCGCTAATCTGGACTCTAATACGAATGAAAACTGCTGGAGCAGACTGCCGGAAGATAACACAATTATTGTCCCATGGTTGCAATTAACGAAATGATTACTGGCCCGATTACCGGCTGGGACACACTCTACCGTTAGGCACGTACGAAAATGCAACCGGGCTGGCTTTGGATAGAGGAACAAGAGAGAGAGGGCCAAAAGTTAACGAATTTCTAATTCTGTATCGTGAACCTTTCCAATCCAAATTTCGCGAAAGGAACAATTTCACTGCATAAGAGTTCATTTTTTTCAAATTTTGACAGATAACTTGTAACTCTATATTTATACAAAATAAGAATCCATCTCCTTATCCTATTTTCTGTTCTAAACTATCGCACAGGTACATCTTGGTTCATACTACGCTGTCGCAGTAGCGACCTCATATGCCCCCTCTCCTCGAATGGTATCGCACCTCTTTATCTGCACGCTCCATAGCCCGTTCGATTTTTCTCGTCAACGTCGACGCCACCACTTGCATCGTTATCCCGTTCACATCCCCGGAATAGTTTTTCCTACGCCCGTAGCCCATCCTCTGCCTTTTTGCTCGAGCACGAGAAGAGAGAGGGAGAAAGAGGAAGAGAAGGGAATCCGTACAGCAGAACGTCAAAGCCGACGAGCTCCCTCTGCGGCAGCCGACCGCGAATTATCAGCGGAAGTGCACAGAGACGAGCGATTCGCTAACGAAATCGGACGGCCAGACGATTTTTGCTCTTTTTCACAGGATACCCGTTACCAAAGTCTCTCTCTCTCTTTCTCTCCCTCTTTCTCCCGTACTGGGTGCCTCCTCAACTGTGGCCTCCTATGTCGAAAAGCCCAGGGAGAAGGTGATCAAAGAGGAAAAAGTACTACTTTCTGGCTCAGCTTCTAAACACGGAATTCCGAATTGCTGCTGTTTGAAACTTATTTATTAACTGTTTTTTCCCCTCATATTTTCAGCTACTGAGTTTACTCTGATTTAGGTGGATTCGTTTTTTTTTTTCAAGGATGATTTGGTAAAATTTCGTTTTCGAAAAGATCAGTGTTTAAACAACTGGGAAGCATTACTCGTGGATCAAACTTTTTAACACGATTCATATAGGCCAAAAATTAAAAGTAAATTAGTGCAAATATTGATAAATTTATCGTACGTGAAAAGTTAATTCTCCTGTGAAGCGATTTTCCGCTATAAAAACGAATAGATAGGAAGCGCATAGGGATTGAGAGATAGGGTAGGAGAGAAGAAAGTACGGAAAAAGGGATCGGAACGTAAATAAATAAAACAAGGAACGTCGACGAAAGAGATAAAAAAAAGAGTAGAACGGAAGAGGCAGGGCTAAAGCAGGAGAGATGTGTAAAAAAAAGAATAGGATCAGCGGGGAAAGACACGCATACAGAGATGGTGGAAAAAAATAAGCAAAGGCGCGGGGAGGAGGTCCAGCTCTGAGGTTGAGGAGGGGGAGGGAGGGAAGAGAGTCTCGTGCACTGGTTAATGGAAAATGCCAGTGGACGTAATGGCTTTAACGAAAGGATATTCCGGCAGTGGCGGAGGGGAAAGCGCACTAGCCCTCGTTAACCGTTGCGCGTTGCAGGCCGGCGGCCGTGCCAGAGCTTGCTCTTTCTTTGCCGCCGGATTTATGAAAAACCAAGCGGGATTTAATTGAATATCGATTGGAGCTGCTGCCGCCGCCGAGGCCTTTTTGTTTTCCTTGCTCTTTTCGAGGAGCCACTGGAATGCGCGCCCGATGAAATAGTCATTTTCCCCGGTTCTTATTTTTTTTCTCCTCCCCTCCCAGACTCATCTTTCCCATACTTTCAGGAGCACATTAACGCCTAATACCTTTACGGAACTGAAATTATGGCCAGGTAGTTTTATTTTACCGCGTCCAGCAATTTCACTACTGCGTTTCTATGGAAATAATTGGTTTGCGTGACCAGCGAGGGAGAACGGCTCATCGATAACAAAGACCAAAAGGAACATGTAACTTAATTTTTTGTTTATTCAGCTCTAGTTTCATCAAATAAAGTGATGGCCGCGTGTGTGCCGTTAGCCGGCATTTCAATGTTATTTGTACAAATAAATAATACACGGGCTGTACAGCGCATCGTTGGGCTCCTGAGCTTCTAAGCCCTATGGCATTGCGTGGAATAAAGCGAACTAGGTCAGAGTAATGAAGTAGCTTGTTGTAAAAATTAGTTGCTCGAAAGATGCGATAGTAGAAAATTTGCTTGGCGTCGGAGGGAAGAGTAACGTATCCAATTAAAAGTTAAAAATAGCTTTTACCCGCCGTTAAAGAGCGACTTATTCTTTCGAATATTCCAATAATTAAATAACTTGTGTTTTTTACGTCTTTTTCTTCTGTGTTATTCTTATTAAAAATAATTAACTTACTTAAAAGCTAACAATTTCATTCTTGATTAAAATTTTACGACTACAATTAAGGCTTAAGCTATCATTAATTAAATTTATTACTCAAAAATTATGAAATACTTTAATAAACTTGTCTCTCCATAAAGCGAACCATTGATTCCTGCTCTTCTTGAAAAAAAAAAAGAAAAAAAATGTAAATTGCTAGCCAAAATATCAGTAACCATTAGTGGGTAGAAATTCGAGGCGAATAGGAGAAGGAAAACGCGAAGCTTGCAAAGAAGAAGCGAGTCTGCTTGGCCTTTCAACCCCCGGCGTATACAAGAGCTTGCCTGCAGGAATAACACTCGAAATCTTTTCGCGCTCCAGATGAACGGGCGCGCGTGCGCAGAGAGGTGGAGGAGGGGGGGGGAGAGGTATGAGGCGGTTCCGGCGAGAGGCCACTTGAATTGTTTCCACTTTGCGTCGCTGCTACTCGCTATAAGTGCCATCGGGGCTCCGCGCGACGAAAATGAGAGGCCGCCGGCAGGGCCTCTTCCGGCCACGGCAAAGGAGGAGGCAAAAAAGGGAGGAAAAGAAAGCGGAACGCGGGAGGAGCCAAGTGGGAGAAACGCGCGGGAGTTAGGAAAAGCAGAGAAGCCCCGGTAGGGAGAGGGGAGGAGGAGGCTGCAGCCGCCGCTGCTCTCGCGGAAGATGCAGGCGCGCAAAATGACAGATGGGAGAAAGAGAGAAGCTGCCCCCGACGTCGCTTGGCTTGGGGAAAAATAAAAGATGAAAGAGAGGGCACGGCCAGACTGGGGATTCGGAGTTTATTAAAGCTGCCAGACTTAAACGTTCGCTCCCCCCCCTCCCCCACACCAACTACCCCCTTAACGCTACTGCTTCGGCTGGATGGAACTAATTTTATGACTTTCGAGTTGAGCAAGAGGTTATTTAATGAATTATCAAAGTTTGGGAATCGAATGCTACTTGGTGTTTTGCGTACTAATTGCTTGTAAAAGATATTCGTTGTAAGGTTAGTGTATTTTGATGCAATTTAAAAGTACCATTTTCTTTTCAATCGTATTTGAAAGAAAATCATAATTTTAATTTACGAATATTTTTAAAACACAATTAGTCGTTCATTATAGCAAAGAACCTTACACTTGTCGTTTGATAGACAAAAAAAAGACGAACGAGAAAGCAAACGCAGCTAAAGGCAAGAGGAGTGGGTGGGTTGCAGGAACGCAGAGAGAGAGAGAGAGAGAGAGAGAGAGAGAGAGAGAGAGAGAGAGAGCGAGAGAGAGAGAGAGAAATTGCTCGGATTGAAGGAACAAAAGGCCGAGTGCCGTCGGGAAAATAAGTGGCGGGAGAGAAAAGTTGACGCGCGCGCGCGCGAGCTAGGAAAAAAAGAAAGGGAGTGGGGGGGAGAAGAGTGGTACGCTTTGTTGCTTTGTAGCGAGTGAACGGGCAAGAGGGCAAGAGGGGCAGAGGCCGGGGGACCATTCTTTAATTAATACCGTTCGTTTACATTTCAATTAGCCGAGCAAGAGAGATAGAGAAAGAGAGAGAGCTCGAGGTCCAAAAGGGATTGCGTCACGCGCTTTTCCCCTGAGAAGCTGCCAAGTGCCGTGCGCGCGCGCTCCTAGCCATCGCCGTTGACTTTAATAATTTTCTCCAATTGGCCGTATTACGTAGCTATGCGCAAGCGCTCTTTTTAGTTCCTCTCCTTTTCCTCCCACTGCTCATGCAACTGCCGAGAGTACTATGGCTTTTAATTCATAGCTGCTAACAAATTGCGTAGCGCGCTGTTAATGTTGCTGCGCCTACCGCCTTTTAACTCCTCGGCAATAACGGGATTTTTTTAACGTTGTTTATTTCGGCGCTGCTGTTAATTTAAATTTTTAGTTTTACGCCTGATGCGCGTGATTTATTCGGCTCTCTTTATTTGAGAGAGAAAAGAAAATAAGAGCCGGCGAGGTTTATACTCTTTGGCGCTATTTAAATTTGTTGGAAGTTTCAAATTAAAAAACCCTGCTAAGATTAACAGTTTTAACTGCCAGTAATTTATCACCGGAATGAGAACTTAAGGAAATGCCTTATAATAATACAAATAATAATAGCTTTCTACTTCAAATTTTATATTGCATGCTGGGATACATAAAGAAAAACGTTTCTAATAATCACTACACTGCCATGTTTTTGTATATAATTGTAAACGAATTGCTGCAAAACAGGTTGACCCTAATTTACAAAATAATTGTGATCGTCCAAAAGCTCAGACATAATCGTTTTTCCCTGTACATTTTTTTTAATTCTCAGCTAAATTAGAAATACAAATCTTTATGGACTCAAGTCGTGGACGTATCAAGGATTAGTATCGAAACACAAAGCTACGAACACAGCTCACAAGCAATATTCGCAATATGATCTTGGCTCATGTGATTCGAGTAGCTGTCAGCCCTTTATAGCAAAGTCCCCGTCGCTCTCTCGTCACACACGTCAAGAGCGCCAGCTTAATACCCCAGCCTACTATTACCTTTTTTTCCATTCTCTCGAAGCTTCGATCTCCCCACGGGAATCATAAACGCGTCACGTGCACCAGCCGGAGCCCGTGTATTTCTTCGGCTTTATATTACGGATACTAAGTGTCCGCACGTTCGCCATTATCCGCAGGTAGATTAAAGTCGTAAATGGCCGGAATGGGGCAATATAGCAGGAGTCGCTGCTTTGCCCTCCTCCTCTCCAGCCGGCGGGCCACCCCTCCTAAACTCTACTTCCTTGGCACCCGTGCCGCTGTCTTGCCAAACTGCGAGCTAAGAGGCTTCGGCTTCGCTCTTCTACGGGCACTTCCGCTTGAAGCACACGAGAGAGAGCTGCATCTCGTAACAATCGATTTGCCTGAATTACAGTAAGGCTTTGATTAAACGCTCTTTCCCCGCGACAAGGGTCGGAGTTTCGAAATACTCCACTTCTGGTGGCTTGGTATTACTTTACCTTGATTTTGACATTTCATTCGACGGACATTTTTCTAAACTTTAATCTTAAATGTGTTACTACGTAGGACAGAGATTAAATATTGTTTACATGGTATAATGTACAATTACCTGTGAAATTTATACTACTTTGTAAAGCTTATCGGGGAAACAGCTGTACAGCAAAACACGTCACTTCGGTTAACTTTGCACGCAACGCCTCGCATGACTTTCATTATACAGTTGGCGAGTTTTATATTTTCTGATAATATACACTTTATCCCCCCGCTGGCAGTGATGTAAATATTTAAATGATAAATCGGAGTTTTTCCCCCTCTAGTGTAAATATGCAACAGGGAGAGGAAAGAAAAAAGGAAGCAAAGCGCCGCTATAATTTCCGATTCAGTGACTCTTGTAGCATAAGTTGCCGGTGGTCGCTACCGAGAGAAAGAACGAACGGGCCGAGACAGGAAGGTACGACAGACTTTTTAGGCCTTTGAAAAATTTCGTATTCCAACGGTACGCGAGTGTAAAAGCCGAGCGGCCGAGTTTTCCGATACTTCTTTTTTCGCCCAGCGTCCTTCCTCCCTCCACACCCTTTACCCCACTCCCTCTCGAGTTAACGGGATTTGCAAGGCGAGCGAATTGAATTGCAGTTAAAGCGAGATTCTCTGATTTTATTTGCTGCTATGCTTTTGATTGTGTTTTCGTGACTTGTATGTGCGCGCCATACGCGTGCGTTTAAAAATTGACGTCAAACGTGGCCAACGTGAATGGTTATTATTACATTATTATGGCTGTGGACGATTTATAAGTACGAAAATTTTTCAACAATAATGGTCTGTAAAATAATTCAGATTATTTGATCGGCATTTGCAATACAATTTCACGGCGTAGCGTGCTTAACGTTACACAACATTAACTTCGATTTCGTAAAATATAAATCCCGAACCAACAACAGCATTTCCGAGGGGTTGCGTTCGCAATTTTAACGCTAATCATATTAAATATAAATAAAGCACCTTTACCCTCTCATTCACCACAACGGAAAAGCCAAACATTTTCCGCTCGTAATGCTGCATTACGTATAGCAAATTTCCGTAATCAAACAAATGTATGCGGCGTTAACCAAAATACTCTTATAATTTCAGTGCACGTACATAAATCTCGAATACTCGTAGGAGCATTTACGGGAAAACGACGTTGATTACTAGCAAAAGTAAAAGTGTCCTTTCTACCCTCTGCACAGCTCACGAAAGTCTTTGTGGCCCGGCAAAGAGATCAGAGTTCTCGCGCCCTCTAGGTGCGAGGAGAGCAAGGGAGAGAGAGAGAGAGAACGAGCGAAACTTGGCGTATTCCAGAGCCATAAATCGCGACCAGTAATGCGACCGAAATAATAACGACAATAGAAACTTCCAACAATAAGCTCTCAAGACAATTCGCATTGAGCTAGAGAGAAGCGCGGATGCACAATGGGCAGTGTGAAGTAGGGCCGAAGTGGGGCAAGGGGAAAAGGGAGGGTGGGCTACAACGCGCGCGATAACGTCTGTACGGACGCGGATAATTATTGGAGCTGCCGACAACAATTTAGCGGGGCTCCTCTCTCGCGGATATTATCTCTCCTTTGGCGAATCTCAACGGCTGCGATGAGACGTGTTAGACGCCAACGAGCTGAGACGATCGCTCTCGCTCTTAAGGTAACGAGCTTCCGAGAGAGATTTTATTCGGCCTTAAACCCCACCCTCAAGTCTCCTGAAGGCTTGCCTTTAATGGCCAGCACTTTTCTGATAATTGCATTATTTCCCCTTGGTCCGAGGGTGGAGACTGCTCACTATGTTGCACGAGAGCGGATTTTCTTAAGGGGATATCGGCAAATTATACATCGCAAATCTCGGGGGCGTCGAATTATTTCCAAGCCTACGTCTAGTCGGTTATTTCTGTTGAGCTCTGGGTATTAAATTCAATGTTTTTGATGCCCGTGTATTGTTGGATGAAGTATAATGGAGTTAATCGACTTACCTCTTACTCTAGGTTAAGCTTGTTAATTTATGCATCGTTACTTAATGGGCTTACCTGAAACAAAAAAGGATCACATTATTAATTTTATGTATTACAAAAATTGCCAGTATTAGATCGAGTAAGTATATGAATAAATATAAAAAATTCAAGAAAACCGATAGGCAGATTTCTTAAACTTTCTCTCTAGACAGCTGTGGCGCGCATCAATGATGCTAACAAAACTGTGCGCGAAATAAGCTCCTTTTTCTCCGTAGCCAGGGCGCGCGAGAGATTGGGTAGTTTCGCAGACGTTCCCCCTCACCTCAGCCCCCGCGTCTCAGTCGCGGATTTCGCCTGCTCTCCGTCGCTTGGAGAAATATGATTCGAGGGGCCGTTATCGATGGAAATATCCAAGGCAACAAAGATGCTTGAAATCGGCCGAGGTGAACTCGGCAAAATCCTATCTATTACTTGGAAAGCCAGTCTGCGCAAGAACGGACGAGGGGGGAGAGCATAAGAAAGGGGCGCGCGAGAGACAGGTTAGGCAAGCGAAGAAAGAGGCGAGGTTTCAAGCATTCCGTATTCACGATAAGGGCTGCGCGCTGCCGAGGAGACGGGCTCGGAAATGGGCATGATTCATCACCGGGGCACTTGATGTGCCAGCGCCGTTTCGCCCGCTCTCTACAGATAATGAGCGAAATAGTCGCGGGACGTAAACAAAAAGTATCGTTTTAGAGTAACCTGATAAAAATAATGCGTTTACCGTACAATCGCGTCTTCGTAAACAATGAGGAGAGGGAAAATTGTATAAAAAAAATAAACGTGTACAAAGAAGCGGGCAAGGCTCATTGTTCAAGTTTAATGTCAATCATAACCAGCATTCAGCGGCACTAATTGAAATTCCAGGAATGAAAGGCGAACGCACGGCAGCTGGGTAAGAAGAAAACTGCCCAAGCTCCACCACCCGAGACTTCTTGAGTTTTCTCCTTGGGCGGGATTGGACAATAGCCATCGAGCGATTGTATATACACGCGCGCTCGCCGTGGCTGGCGGGCAAAAACAAAAACGGAACGCTAGAGAGGTATAAGGTTGGCGAGATATGCTCATTTGGTAAAATATAATGAACTTTACTGGGAGGAGAGGGCAAGAAGAAAAAGCACCTTGGCGATCCAATTATCGCAGCGGGGTGCGACACTGTGAGAAAGGGGATGGCAGGAAGGGAGAGAGAAAAAAAAGACGAGGCGCGAGTCAAAGGTCCATTATGGTCGGCTCGTACATTCAGCGGATTCGCGCACGCGTACAGTGGGCCTCGAGGTAGCTATCGAATGCAGATTGAAACAAATTGCTTTCACGCGCGCGACAATAGCCGAGAGAGGCCTCTCTGCGAGGCTGGACTCTGTTTGACTTTGCTGCCTGGCAGAAATCGGGACGAACACTTGTATGGACCTATCCTCAAATTGACATTTGATCTTTTAATGTAAAAAAGGCATAATTCGAATAATATCTAGTTGTTTTATAAATTTTTTAAAATCAATTTTAAAAAGTTCTTTGACGAAATATCCTTTTTTTACAAAATATGTCAACACGAAAAATGGTTTAAGAGTAATGGGAAGTATGAATTTGTAAAATTCTGGATATAACGCTACGGGTTTCACTAGGTCGTCTATTTTTGTAGAAACACTAACGCGGCCAGCAGAATAAGTAGTAAAAGTCAATACTCCGTCCGGCAGCGGCGACCGAGTGCTTACGACTTCCCGTCACAACGTTGCAGTCGTAAAATATTACGTGAGGACGTTTAATAATTATTTTAATCTTTCCTGCGGGACTGCCTCCATAAAATATGTACAACACGACTTTTCAATTTTCGCGAGCAAATAGAAAATCGCGTGTTTAAAAGTAACAGCCGCCTCCCTACCGCTCCAATACGTTTTTTTTTTAGCCAATCTAAAAGCGATCAACATAAATTATTATTTCAACTTGTCGCTTCATAAAATATTCGCCCTTACAGCCTTTATTTCAGTTCACCGATCAATAATCCAACCTCCAAGCGGTTACAACATGAAGGAGGTAAAAAGAATACTTATCCCCTGGTAAAAGATCTCTCGCGTTTCCGTGGCACAATTGCCATTAGCCAGCAGAAAGCACTCAAACTCTTGAAAAAATACGCTAGATAAGTTTATCCCCAGTCGCGGAATCGCCGGCACTAATTCACGCGGCTCAAATATTTATCCGCCTTCCTACAGCCAGCAAAGGCTGCAGGCAAAGGGGAGTACGCGCAGCCGCAAATTAGTATATCATCTTGAGAGCGGAATACATTACAGCATTTCGCCCGGGACAATGCCATAAACGAGGATTAGAACGAATTTACGACGGCGCCGCTGGAGGAAGCTACGCCCGCGGCTCTCGTATTTGTCCGGAGCTTTCCCCGCCTCTCTTTGCTGCTGGGACGTTCGCGCCCTGGCTCCCGGTGCGATCGGTGCCCTCTCTCCCCAGTCGTACCAGAGACAGCACTTAGCGGTTATTACGGCAGATAATCTCGACGATTAAAATGAATTTAGTAGGAGAGCATTAATTGCGCCGAATGCCCAGATGAGCATCTGACCCTTCCCCCCCTTTTCTACCCCCCACCTCAAGACTGCTTATTTCTATTTTATATGCAGGACGGGGTGCGCAACGCTTGCCCCTGAGCAGCTGGACTGAGTGTCCTATCGCTGTTTCGCCAACCGTCGTTGCACGCCTGCTCTGTGCTGCTGGCTAATTATTTTGTCGAGTTACCAGGGGAGGGCTAAAAGCAAAGCTTAATTGCTGGGTTGTTTTCAATTTTACAGACGATTTCGTTTATACGTGCGATTGCTCATGAGAAAGTGTTAACGGCAACGGTCGACTTATGTTCCTGAATTTTATTGATTTTCGAACAATTTTTCTTTTACGGAGTATTAAATCAAACTCGAATATTTATGAAGCAATACAAGATGTCTGTGCGCTCGGTGTCCACCAGTAAGCAATTTTTCTAAGCCATTGCCATTCTTAATTCAGTTTTATTACGATAGCAAGAGCAAAAGTGATCTCATCATTTGGCGCGCCATCAAAAATTCAAAGTTTTCCAATTTGCGCGAAAAGAAGACGAGGGGGAAGAAGTACGCCGGTGCTCTCATATTCGCAAAACGGCAATTCACCGATGACTTATCGAATCAAGGTGGGAGGGGGGGGGGCAAATAAGTGATCGCTACGAAAACACAATTTTCTCAAAGCAGCTTCGGGGGTCGGAATTAGTTCGCTTCCAAGTAGCGTCGTCGAATTGAACCCTGGTATGTTGCGAAGCGAGGATTTTTTAATCTCATCGATTTTAAAAACTTATTGTATTACGAGTCTCTCCACTGGCCGAAATTTCTCACGTGCCAGTGTGTACGTGTGGCTGTCGCCGATATTTATCTACAGGCACGCGAGCCGAGAAAAATGGCATAATAAACGTCGAAGGGTAGGGACTCGAGCCGTGTCGAAGGGAGCACACAGCCGGCGGCCCCAGGTACATCGTGGCATCCCTGAAGTTCATATTTCTTCATTATAGAAAGCTAGGGGCTGCGAGAGAAGTTCAGCTACTGCCAGAATCCGGCTTCTTCCCGGCTATATTCCCTCTCTCAAGAACTGACCTCCTTTACCAAGATTGCCTTGCATATCCCAAGATCTAACTGATTTATTTTTCTCTACTGTCTGGCTTCGTTACCCGCAGTTCGTCTTAATTTTCTTTTCTGTATAAGGAACACTAGAATTTTATGATTTAATCAAGCATCTATTGCGGGAGCTTTTTTAATATTATCAAAATAAATTTTATCATATCCAAAAGTTTTACGAACTACAACTCCATTTCTAGAGTATTCTTTTTGATCGTCCTTGATTTAATCACGTAAATTTTTTTAAATGAAAAAAAAACCAAAAAACCAGTTTGGAAACGTAAAAGAGAAAGAGAGATTTTTTATACGACGATACTCTCTTGATTATAAAGAAAACAATGTGCTGAACGAAAGGGACAATCTCTCTGACAAATCTAATAAATATCGTAAGTAAGGACGCGTAGCCTTAATCCAGCTCTTCCTAACTGGCTCATGCAGGCTGAATGGCCGTGTACATCAACAGCAGTAGAAAGATACGAATCGCTGGGCAAACCGGTTGCCCCGTAAATTCGCCTATTATCCACTAGTTTCACGCTCGGCGGCCAGCATCACTGCGCGCGGTCCACCAGCTCACAATAACCCCGAAGCTCTCTTTCTCTCTTTCTCTTTTTCATCAAGAGAATAAGAAAACGGCTCCTTTTCTTCACGTCGCACACGCGAATTCCCCGACGCGCGTCATGTTTGCTCGGAACTCGAGTAGTGTGTATGTGTGTGTGTGTGTGTCTTTTTTTCTAAGAACCGGCGGAGCACGCGCTGCCGCTACCGCTTGTGAGGGAGCTCATCTTGTGCGAGGGTGGCCGGTGAGGGGAGATCTCGAGAGTGAACGACGACGAGTGGGGTATGAAGAATTTACAGAGATCGCGCCCTGCTTCAAGGATTTATGAAGCGAACACAGTCTCACTCTCTCGCTCTCTGTGAGCCCGGCGCTCTGCTGCTTCTTTCTTAGTCCCTGTGAAAAATGCCCGAGGATAATGAAAGTTTGGTTAATTTCGACTAGTGCATAAAATTGATAGGGACGATTTTTTTTCTCTGCGTTAACTTTTGCTTTGCGAGAATTTCAGGCAATAGACTCGGTTAGTCCCGTTTCGTTATGAAAAATGAATTTGAAATCTTATTTAATATATTTCGACTACAGTAGTACAAATATTTTTTTTTTATTAACATACTCGAAATAAAAAGAGATATCTTACACGGGTATTAAAGTGCTCTTTGTTAAAAAGAGACAAAAGCAAAAGCGGGACTGCATTCAGAGGGTTGAAGGAGCCAAGTTACGACCCGAGAGAGAGAGAGAGAGAGAAGGTGGAGGAGGAGGAAGCCTACGAATTGAATTAGGAACGGGTATTCGAATCTGAATGTAATGGCCGTGGAGCAGGAGGGAAGACACGGGGCAAAGTTATGATTCGCTCCCGCGGCCGCTCTTAAACCCTTTTCTTGAATCCTTTCGCCTTTAGCCCGGGCTATGTGGTATAAGTGAATGGAAGCCTCTTGAAACCGATCCCGTGTTCGTGCGCGTGGGTGCGCGTCTTTACCTGGAATCCCCCGTTGCCCCACCACTATTGCGACGACGCGTAGTTCACGCATAATTATTATTGGGGAGAACGGAGGAGTTCCAAGAGACGCGCGGGAGATCGAGTGAGATTTCGCTTTTCGCAGGAAGAGAAAACGTCGAGATTACATACACGAACGTGTAGGCACAGCTCTTGATTATTTATTCCGTGTATACCAAACGCTCTCGCTCTTTCTCTTGCCTCTGTAATTAGAGGATGAAATTGGGCGGAAAATTTAGGTTGAGATTATGAGCTGCGTGGGAGGGACTTTGGCTTCGCACGGGCCGCATTTGATTTTTCGAACTATGCAGACGTGCGTAAAAAGAGTCGCATGCGAAATTGCGGATACCTTTTTACGAATATGTATTTTTATTATACGCGCAGTAAAAATTTAGAGCTAAATAATCAAGCTGGAATTTAAGCTGACCATGCCTCTCTGGTAGAACGAACGTAAAATAAAAAAAAAGAAAGAAAGCAGAGCAGAGTTGGAATTTTTGCAGGAATCTCGACATTTTTTAAAATGAGCGCGACAATGAGATGCCGCTCTCATATTCATTAACATTCCGAAAAATTCTCGTCCCAACGCCGGAGACGTGAAATCGACAATTTTTCCTGCCACTTTCATATATTTTCCGGAATGCAATTTATGCTCGCCCACTGGCGCCAGGAAAGTATTGCACTTGGAACGTCCTTAGTGCTTCTCAGAACTCAGTAATGTACGAGCGCTTATAGTTGAATATATTCATCAACCTTATACGCGCCTACAATTACATGGCCTAAAATGCCATTCCGTAAATCAAAGTTTCAAACAAGTTGTAGATTTTTCTTCTTATTATGCGGAATTGTTATTAATTGGCTCAACTTATTATCCCACAGCGTATTATCCTAAATTTACACTTAATCTAACGTTATCCGCGATGTAGTTGAGCAAACGTTGTATTGACACAAGGTGCATTTGCGCAGGTGCAATAGTATTTATTCAATCCGAAAGCTCAACGAAATTGTTGTATACACAAAATTATAAGGGCAAGAGGGTATGAATAAGGAATGAAAAGGAAGGAAGAGTTGAGCAAAGTTTGATATTGAGTGGTGGAAAAACAAGAGCATGAAACCAGCCGAGAAAAACTCGCTTATGCGAGGCATAAAAGCATTACCCTCGTTTATTCTTAGCTGCTGGTTGGAGAAAAAATAAGGAAGATTTTTAACTGCGCCAAGACTCGAAACTTAACTAATTTAAAGGGAAGCAACTCCGCGCAACAAAACACGCTTGGCTAAAAATTAAAACTACTCACTTTTGTATTTACTTTTTATGTTGCTATTTTTAGTCTTGATGCTGTTCAATTACAGCTTACAAGCCGCGAGATAGAATAAAGAGCCGATGAAAAAAACATAATTGCAAAATATATAGTGCTCGCGATAAGACCGTTTTCACAGCTAGGGGTTGCACAAGTGACCGTGTTCAATTTAAATCCGCCGGCTCTGGCCAGCCAACTTCTTTCCCCGTCGCCAATTACTTTTGCAATCAACGAACTTACATCTTCATTTGTAAGGCGGGCGTAAATCAAGCGAAACGACGCCACTAAATTATTTTCGCGGCATTAAACCGCCTAGCTTCTTACTCATTAAAAATCTCATCCGCCGGCGACGTCCGAAAGCTAAATCCCGTATCCACGAATGCGTCCTTAAGAACAGAGGCTTCCCCGCCCTCCAAGATACCTTCACCACCTCTTTGCAACTTTTGAGTAATACCTCGCAAGTTTTTGCGCTTTCGGCCCGATCATTATTACGCAAAACGTTGAGGTCGCGCGAGAAGCTCGCTGCGACTAGATTGCAAAGAAAGCGAAGGGAAAAAAGGGGCGTAAAGCTTGGAAAGTGAAACTGTACGAGAAGAAAGGTGCGAGCTTGCGTATATATCGGGGGTCCGGAAGGTGTGCGCAGGCGCGCTCTGGAAAATTGAAAGCGCCGCCGAGCGGCCTGAGTTTCATTAACAATAGGAGAGTGCATCGCCCCCCCCCCCCAACTTTTAAATTACGTTTCGGAGCGAGGTAGAGATGCGCGAACACAATCCCCCTTTCCCCCGCGCCCTCGTCTTCTTTGCTCGTTAGTTTAGCGAGCGCGTTTTCCTTGTTTCGGTTTCGCGTCGCTATACTGCCGAATTTGATTAATAAAAGTAGTTTTTTATCGGTTACTCGTATTCTCTTTATTTCTTAAGTTTCATGTCAAAGACTTCTTTACGCCGTTGCGTGCTTGTAAAGTGCTGGATCACCAGTAGCATTTGTTTTTTTAGTCTTTTTTTTTCTCAAACATAGAATTTCCAATATTTTTGTTTTTCTACCGTTCTAGAAAGTGAATCAAAATATAAATATTCGATAAAAAAAACTGTAAATTGAACCTTTGGAATAAATATTTTTCAAATTCGGAAATCAATAAACCTTTTTTCTTTGTTGCATTTTTGACATGGAATATAGAAAAATAATTGGCAAAAAACTGTTAATTCGCACTTTGATGGACAGAAAGTAACTTTGTTTTTATTGACCGTTTTCAAACGAATAAGTAAAAAAGAATAAAACAAACTCTGAATTTCGAAAAACTTTCGTAATATAATTCATAGGAATTTTGTACATGTCAAACGATATGTTCACCCCCTTTTTCTCTATAATTGATTGCTCAACAGCCGTTCTGTAGCAAGAATCGCGGATGCGGAAAAATTAAGTCCTTCTTTTTTTATCGTCGAAGCGAAAGAAACTTGTTGTTTTTGACGTCAGGGGGGGGGGCGTAAAAAAAGCGGTTGCATTTTTCAGGTTAAGTATTTGATACGCCGCTTGCTGCAAGACATATCGTTCTCAGATTGTTGCGCGACGAGTTTCCCTGGTATGCCGTTGATAAAAACAACGCAGTTTCACACCCAATTATTTTTCCTCTCTTCACCTGCAATTCTTGCGCACAAGTGACTATTACAACATTAACACCCACGTAAATTTGCAATTGTCGAATTTTTCTGTAATAACAAAAAACGGTCTACGTTTAAAAAAAGTCTATTAGCATTTTCATCCTCTGCACACCGATCGCCCGAGGCGCACTTCAATCGCCAAGTAACAGGAAATTAAAACATCGCGTCAGCCGAAAAACGCCAGCGGGCAAATTTTCAATTCACCTGGAGGTCTCTCGCACACGCAAATCCGCTCTCGTCTGATACCCTTGTCCCCCCCCCCCCCTACTACCTTGCGTAACGCCGCTCACGTTGCTCGGAAAAACACGAAAATCCCAAGGTCCGATAATTAATCGACTTTCCGGTTAGCGCAATTTCTTCTGCCGAGCCGGAAGTGCTGGAATAATCGTGTTTGCCCCTCGCCGCAAATTGATGAATTCGCGAGAAACGAAGGACATCCTCGAAACTTTCAATACTGATATAAATATGGGGAGACAGCCAACACACGCGTACTATGATCACTTTTAAAATACCGTTAAAGTGGCGAGTTGCAAAACGCTTTTAACATGGGTTGACAACGCGTTGGTTTTTTTTCCTTGCCGTCATATCGATTGAAATTTTCTTGTTCTCTTTTTATTTAGAATCTTTTTTGAAAGAGGGTGGCTGACTATTTTTAGAACGTCAACGGATACTGAATTAATTACTTAATTGCACGAATGCTGGAACCGTCATGCTTGAAGTTTTTTTTAAAATAAATTTCAGGTTTCCTGGGCTGTGCCACTTTTTTATTTTCGGTGCGTGGCTTTATTAGATAAGAGCTTTTTTTAAATTATGTGAAAACTTATTTGCATGTTATTGATTTGGCTGCTTAAAATTAGTAAGTAAAATGTTCTTTATGAATATTACATATTGTTAGCTGACAATATTAATCAGGAAGATATTGATCTTGATATTAAATTTGAAAGAAAGTCACTTGTCATTCCAGCTGGAACAGCTGGTGAAAAAGAAAAAAGTAAAAATTTATTCAATTTATAAATAACTTTAGCACTAATACAAATCTTAAAGGTGCTAATAAAAATCGAGTGGATTCTTTTACTTGGACTGCTTCAAGTAAGTCGAGACTAAGACTGAAGAGGGAAGCTACGACGGTAGGGTGGGGAGAGGCTCATATCCTCAAAGCTGAGCAAAGTACCAGTCGACTCGCGCAATAATTCGTCACGCTCGGCATCGTGAGAAGGCCAGGGTGGCGTACAGAAGGATTCCTCTGTTTGCGCGGAAGAAAAAAAGAAAGAAGATATCGCTTGGCGCCTCGAACCAACTTTATCCGCTGCAAAGTATAACCTTTCTCTCTCTCTCTCTCTCTCTCTCTCTCTCTCTCTCTCTCTCTCTCTCTCCCAACGAAAGTGCTGCGATCGCTCGGTCGAGCGTGAAATTGATTAATTTGCGGTGTGTCCGTGTGTGTGCGTATGTGTACAAACGGACTTTTCGAGGATGCGCCGTCGGAGAATGGGGGGAAGAAAGAGCCTGTTGCCAGAGGAAGCGATAATTGAAAGGTACAAGCATCTCGAGTGTGTATGTGCATGGGTGCGTGTGAGTGTGTGTGCAGTGTAAGCGTTGGTTGAGGACGACGAGCCATTGTGAGGACTTGATTTCGCTGCTACGGTCGAGGGGGGATATTATCTGTCTTTTTTTTCGCTCTCTCTTTCTCTTTTCGCGAACGAGAGACGTGAGATTCGACGGGAGGGAGGGGCTTAATTGGGTCAGAGGCCCGGAAATTAAGAGGCTTTATCGCCGTGACTGAGAGCCAGCTTTTTATAAATCTTTCATCGCGGCAATTAGCTCTACCGGCTTCGCCGCTTATTACAATGCCCGGCTATCCTTCTCGGCTCACCTCTTTCGGCTCATCAAAAATGCAGTTACAATTTTAATTTCGAAAATCAGCCCCGGCTCGACGATAATCGAACAAAATGTTAATTCATTATCCACGACCTAGGGATCAACTGCAGCAGCCGCAGCAAGCTCACCTAGGAGACAAAGAAATCTGGGTAATTAATCAGAAGCTGCTTCAGCACTACATTTTCTGCAAGGTTATACGCATGCACTAATCCTCTCTCTCTCTTTCTCTCTTTCGCTCGAGTAATTGCGTGCGCCGAGTCAATAAATCTCGCAATTAGGCGTGTCCCTCTAGCGTACCAGCAGCGGAGAGGGGCGAGGGGGCCTGGGAATCGTAGCAGCCCTTCTTTTTCGCCTGCTTCCTCTTGCACACAAGTAGAACGAGTGTGTAACGTGTGATACGTCATGCGTGAGAGGCTCGGGGGACTTGCTCTTTCGACTGCGCTTTGTACGTTTCGCGCACAAGGGGCCTGCCGCAGCAGTCGCGCGCAGTTACTCGGCCTCGTTGTAATTGTAAATTTATTAAAACGGATCACACCTCCGACATATGCTGCGTGCTCGTGCGCTGTGCTCTCTTTTTTTCTCTCTCCGCCTCTACACCTCTATTCTTACGAATTATTGCGCGCCCGTTATCGTGATTTGATTAATGTTATTATTACCAGCTCGCGCGGGTGTCCCTCTTCGCATTGTACACCTCTTTGATGCATAAAATTTGTGTTAGCAGGCGCTTTATACCCTACTCTCTACCCAGCCCCTTCCCTTTTTTTAATGTTCGCTTTATTAGCAGTTCTCTGGGAGATATACCGTTTGACTTTGCATATTTCGCTTTACGACATAAATTAATTTTAAAATAACTGTTATTTTCGAATTTTAGATTAAACGCGGAAAAATAAGGTTTTTTTTAAATATATCTCGCTTATTGTCATTGGATACTAAAAGCGCGAATGGTAGCTTTTTCCGACGATCGAGAAATTCCTGTGGCTTCGAGCGCGCAACGACAAAAACCTATCCCAACACGCACACACAATCGACGCTTCGAATAGCTATTATCCCGATCGTTGCCGGCAAACGACGAAGGCAATGGGGAAAACAGGAAAAGCGAGAATGGCGGTGAGGGAAGGAAGGGAGGTATGTGTCGAAAGGCTATAGGGATTTCAGGAGAAGCGATATCCGCAATCGTCTTAACGAATTCGTGCGCGCCAATGTAGCGGCAGTTAGGAATCCACGCGGCGGTCGCCGCAACGATACGCCACGGTCTATCTCCCCTGGGTGCGATTTCGCAACTTTCAGCCCCGATGCCCAGCCACGCTGCTAGACGCTGTTACGCTTGTTTGCTCTTGTATGGACAAAGACGGGATATGCGCCGAATCCTTTTCAGTCTCGCTTGATGTGTTTGTTCAAGAGGGGAGAAGCGGTTACAACTGCTGGTGTGTTTGTTGCTGTTGTTAAAGTCGAGGTTTTCGTTTAATCTGTTACTACGAATAAATTTAGGGACTGGAATAATTTTGGGGGAATTGATTTGTTTTTTTTTCATTTTTCTTTTTTATTCGGGTGAAACGAGAACCGATGTAGGGTTTCTTTTTCTAGTCGGCACTGCATGCTGTTTCTCATTTGCGAGTTTAAAAATTTCAAATTTTAATTTAAAAAAGCTCGCGTAGGACCGTGGACGGCTATGAAATTTTTAAATTTCAATTTAAATGAGAATACGGGACTACGGTCGTGTCATTCTACCGTTTACTTCGTCGTTCATTAGCATAGGCTATGCTGGTGTACCAGGAGCGCCAGCATTGTAACCGCCATAAATTTGCCTTCGTGTTTTAAAAATATTGATTTTCCTCCGAGAAAATAAACATTCGAAGTATTTTGTCTGTTTTATTTGATTAAAAAAATGACGTTAAAATAACGTTTTTGTGTTAATTGTTTAGTGAAATAATGAAAGCTGCTTGTTAACTAAATAATTAAGTTTTTTTTTCATAACATAGCTTACTTTAGAAAAAAAACTTATTATTTTGGTCCAATTTCGAGGACTAAAAACTAGGCAGCTATATCAACTCGTCAAAGAGGATTCGTCGGGGCGCTGATGTTTGTCATGAAAGGAGCAAAAAAAAAGTTTCATATTTGCAATATGCAAACTCAAATTCGCAATCTTTCCCTCTCCCCTATTTATTTCAGCAGGCATGTCCACGATGCGCAGGCAATTAGCGAAATTACCGCTCTCGGCGCCCATTCCCCCCCTTCTCTCTCTCTCTCTCTCTCTCTCTCTCTCTCTCTCTTTCTCTCTTTCGCTACTTTTCTCTCGCATAATCCGCATCGCGGCGAATATTCAGGAAAAAGTTTTTGCGTTTTAATGCACTATAAATGCGAGCGAGCCTGTGGGCTAATGCGAAAAAAAGAAGAGAGGAGCGGGACTACGGTGCACCGAGCGCGTCATTTGAATAAAGCACTTTGATATACACGTATATTTCGCGGAAAATTTGCGAGATTGTTTTCGTGAGGGCAAATCTTTTTAAGAGCGCCCGAGAATGGAAAAAACTTTAATTTCAGCGATACCGCAGACGCTGCTGCCCACCTCCCCCCCCCTTTCCTCTATCGCCACCACCACTACCACCACAGACGACTCTTTGCCAACTCAAAGTTTGGATTGTGTGCCGTAGGAATGTGATTTCGTTGCTTCGGAACTTTCCTCTAATGAGCGTGTAGATTCGTTTTCAAATGATAGTATTAGGGGACTACTATTTTTGAACTAGAGCTTTATTGTCAAGCCAACTGGCAAATCGAAAATTCTTTTAGTTTCCATCTTCGACAAAGAAATATCTAGTCGTTATCTTTCAACAAATACATCACTCGATGTTCAATAGTTAGTTTAAAATCCTTTAAGGACAGAACAATGGAATATGATGAAAATCCACAATAACAGGGTCATTAGGAGCGTAGGGCCAGTCGGGGATAATCAGTCGCAATCCTCAGTTCCACGCAAAGCCAATGAATCTGAGAGCGTATGCGTGGCTGTCCGAGTTTATTCAATCAGCATAATTAACCGTCGCGAAAGGGCCGGCTCGCGGTTAGTCCAACCAAAACAGTGCGGACCTGGCTGCACACATATAGAGGATCACAGAAAGGGCAGATAGAGAGATATGTGGCGAGAGGAGGGAGGAGGTGGGTGAGTCGAGAACGCTCATTGCAGACGTATACGTACGTGGGAGGTCGGGAGGGAAGAGGAGTTTCCTGGCTACGCACACTGCCGCTGGCACACAAAAGGGATCGCGGCAAAGATCCGGCGGCCGTGCGTCTTCTTGTGCTCGCGCGCACGTGCCTCTCTCTCTGTCTGGGCTTGTTTGTCCTCTCTACCCCCTGCATTATTATCGGACGAGAGCGATGGGGCTGCAGCTGTACGTATGTCAGTGACAGAAGCCCTGGGAGATGCTCGTTTTACTGCTTCTACCTGATGCGCGCGACACAGCCTCTCTGCACTAGCGACTTGCCTCCTCGTGCAAAAAGATTCGCGCTGATAAAGCTGCCGCTGAAAATGAGCTTTCACGTGCAGGCACGTTTTCTTTCAGCTTCGAATCTTGCTGTTTCTTTGTTCTTTGACGATTTCGTTGAGAAAGACTCGGCTAACTGTTTTGTTCGTCGGCACTGGCGACTATTCCTAGAAGAGATATCTAGGTACGTCTATTTTTTCCTATTAATTGCTGCACGTAATTGAAAATGGAAAATTTGATTTTGAAAAAAAAGATAATGCAGACGAAGGAATATTTCATTCAAGGTTTTTTTTTTGTGAACAAAGTATTACTTTCTGAGAATATGTCGTGACAAAAACCTGAGTCGAAGCTGAGTAATTTAATATAAGAGCCAAAGCCCTTTCATTTGTCAGCCGGTAGTGGAGTCTCTTCTCCACAAGGAGGTAGTATATAGGCTCGTATCCTCAAGGCGGAATCCCGTACAATATAAGCCCGTGACAGAGAGAGTTGGGGTTCGAGAGGAGAGAAAGAGAGGCCGATGAAAAAGCGCGAGGAAAAGGTAGCTGCAGAAGCAACAACCTCCTACTCCGTTGTTGATTGGGCGTCGCTATCGAAGCTACTAGCTTCCCCTCCCCGTCTATATAGTGCGGTAAAGCCAGAGCTGAAATGTCAGTGGCGCAACTCGATCTGGAATTCCGATTATTGGGCAAGCGAAGAGCCGGAGAAACGGGGACGCTAGTTCAGGAACGACAATATAGGAATGCTTGAAATATCTGATTTTAAATAACAAGAACAATGCGTCTCCTCTCCTTCCAACCATCACTGCATTCTCGAGGGTAAATACACAAGATGCGGTATTTATTAGGATCGCTGCTAAGACTAGCCATAAACCCTCCATATTAATGCTTTTCTCAATCTACCTTAAAGTATTTATCAATTTATAACTTTAATCACAGAAAATTGTGAATTGTGCCTTTTTTTTAAGTATGTTGCATATTGAATAGCAATTTTGACGTTTTTTTTAGTTGGTAACAATCCGGATTTCGGAATACAGCGCAAGCGTTATATTGTTGATCGATACTGGTATAGCTGGAACAACTATCGGTGCAGCGTTGCACTGATATTCGGCTGGTAAAGCCCGGCAAATTCTGCAGCTGTCGAAACATCAAATGCGGTAGTAACAAATGTGTCGATGATCTGAAATGTGTGATGGCTAAAGAAAACGTAACAATAGGAGTTCATTACTGTTCCTCCCCCTCTTACCCTTCACTGCTGTTTTAGTGTGGTATAATTTTCGATAAATCACGCTCTTTAATTATCCGCGATGTTGAAACATTTACAAGCTCAAACTTTGTTAAACCTGTAAAATTGAACTTAACCAACTTCGAGTCGCCTTCATTAAACTTATCCTCTCCAATTTACGAGCGTTGCTCATTTAATCCTTTACAAAAAATGCTACGATACCTTTTATCCACAATTATGTTCCTTTTTTTTAATATCAAAAATCATGAGCGTACGATAACGAAGACGAGCTCATCAACATTATTCTGAAGAATCAGCAGAAGCAACAGAGCGTCAAGGTAACAACAGTGGCAAGTCATGTAGAGCAAGGCTATAGAGGAGCGAGCAGCTGGAGGTACAGAGAGGACTCTTGGTCAGTCTGCTTACCCATGCAAATTCGCTGGGCGGTTTCCTTCTTGGGCGTTAAAGCTTGCCGAGCTGACCGACGGGTTTCGCGCGTGGCCTTCCAACAAGCTCGGAGACACGTGCCCCCGTCTACCCCGACAATGGACAATGCGAGAAATCAGCCCGCATTTGTCTCGTCCCCCGGACACGCTAGTCTCTCTCTGCTAATGTCGAAGTTTCGACGCTATATACACCCGTTGATGATTCTCCCTCGCTCTCACCCTCTCGCTAATTGCTTCATTCCCAGTATTATTGCTCTCTATCAACACAAGATCTAATTTCATATACACATATTTAGCGTTTCAATAGTGTAAATTTTTTTTTAATATTGGAGTATTGTCTATGTAACTATATATCAAGTGTAATTCAATAATAGATAGCTACTGAAAAAAATCAATTTGGTTTAGACAAAATGCAAAATCCTAGTTTTGGGAACTGAAAGAAAATATCGAATAAAAGTATTGACTTTCAGTTCATCGACGACATAACTGATACAATCAGTTTTATTTGCTCGAGCTTGTATAAAGAGTCACGATGCGTTCCCATACAATCTACGAATCTCTCTTTCCATACACCGCTTCAAACAGCAAATCCCTGAATACATCCAATTTTTAGATTCCTCCCCAAATACATTGATTGCTAGACTAAGCTGATACACCCGACAAAAAAAAGAGTACGCACACTTCCGGATCAGAAAAAAAATATGCAGCCATACAAGAGCGAATGCCGTGCACAAGTGATCAATGAAAAAAAGCGAAATAAAAAGAGAGGGAGACTTTGTGAAACGTATCGCTTAATCAGGTCAAGCCGCAAAGCTGAGCGTCGGCGGCGGCGTCGTTGGGGGGGGGGGGCACACAAAGGCCCGAGGAGCGTTGGATTATACACAGACTGCTCCTTCTCTCTCAAGCGCACACACGAGACAGGAACTGCGGGCCCCATAAACGAATTTAATAGCGATAGGGCAAACTATGCCGGCTCGAAGAAGAGGGTCTGCTGCCGCCGCCACCACTGGTGTACGGCCGGTATCGGTGGCCTCTTGGCTTTGAAGGTGCACGCACTCGGGGGATCTCTGCTCCTCGCCCACCTCCATGCTTCTCATCTCACGTACCCGCACATGCACGCGCTCACTCTAACTACACACGTGCATTCCTGGCCGCTTTGGCAGATCGACGCGCAAGCTTCTCCTGCAGATTGAATTTAATCACGTGCCTCCTCCTCTTCCTCCATCTTGCCTTATCCATTCCTGTCTCTATTGCAGTTCGGTCAGAGACCGAGAGCTTTTACGGTGACGAGCTTTTTTACGCACGACTACGCGCGAATGAGCAATACTGCGTAACACGGCTAAATCCTCCCCCTCTTCTTTTGACGAATGTAATCCTTTTAATTTTGAACTCTCGCAAGCGGTCCGAATAAGTGGTTTTGTACTGCTGGCTAGAGAGCTTTCAATAATTTGTACGCTGGAATGTAGTTTTGTAAATTGAGGTTCGTTGAAAACTGAAACTTTTTAAAAAGCACCGACTGTAATATAAATGTTAAAAAAAATACGAGTGTACAGCAAAGCGGAGACTCGCGTGCGATCAAAGCTCTGTATTTTGTTTTGCCGTTTTATCCAACAGCGGGACAAAAAAAAAGGTCTCCACAAGAGTGCAAAGTTTAAATATTCGCAGTTGACACAACACTTTCGGTATAATTTTAAAAGCCTGCGCTGCAACTGCATTACATGGCTGAGAAACAACAGAACGCCCCGCGTAGACGCAGAGGAAAATTGAGCGGAAAATGAAGCCGAGCGCAGGGGGCGAAAAAGTGCAGTTGAGAGAACGCGTGCGAGCAAAACGCGGAGAGGCCGAAATAAGCACGAGGGGAGAGCCCGGGCTTACGGAGAAACCCGTAATAACAGGCCAAGTAGCGAGATCATGGGGTAGGAATCGAGGCGAGTGTGTAGCGCGCTTACAGGTAGACACGCGAAACCCGATTGAAGAGCAAATAAGGGCCCTACTTTCTTGGGAACAAAGAAAGTTTCAACTACGGCTTCGGCTAGGCTAGAGCACTGATTTGCATTTTGAGAAAGTTCGGCTGGAAGCACTTTGCCCAGGCTCGGTTATTAGATGTATACCGTGCTACAAGTCGTCGTAATTTTTTATGCCCAATCAAAGAGAAGACTTTGCCAAGTTCCAATCTATATCAAAGTATATTTTACGGAATGCACAACTCCTTGGAGCATTTGGTGAATTTGTTGAAATTTTAATTTTACACGAGTATCGGGACTGGCTATTTTTACGAAATGCAGCAAGTAGCTAACGCGTTTTCCTCTCCTCGCCAGCAGGTTTAATTATTTATTACATTATTCGGCACATCACGCGATCTCGATTCATGGAAGAATGACGGAAGGAACTCTAGTGCAGGCTGTAGAATGCGAGAGAAAGAGGGGCGCGGGTGAGGTCGCGAGGTAGATATGGCAGCGGGAGGAGGTAGGAGAACTTGCGACAATATAAGCGACGTCGCGAACCCCTCCTCCCTTTCCGCGTATTGACAATCAGTGGGGTGCAGTGTTCGATGCACCGCAGCCTTACTCTCCGCGCTCTGATGAAAACAACGAGAGCACGGCTCGGCTCGCATCGCTTTTAATGGGCGCAAAGATGCCTGCACGCTGCTGCTGCTGACGCGGCGACCCTCCTATCTCAAGAAGCGAACTGCTCTGATTGGGGCTTGTAGAGCGATATGCGGCCCCTCTCCCCCCTTCCCGCCCTCGACCCTTCCAACCGCTATTACCGTTGACTGCTGTTTTCATTTGCCGCTCTATCCAACTCTTCCCACTTTTTCCACTTTTCATCGACGTGTATCGGTTTTCACGACGTCAAGCCCAATGCGGTATTTACTGCTGATGGGACTAAACTGTGATTTGTGATTGCTCCGCAGCGACGAATCGATGAATAGCAGTTTCGACTTTTATGAATGGAATACACAACGATTTTGCAATTATGAAATGCTCCAACCGAAAATAAACATAGACCCCCACACGATATGTTTCTTGAAACTACGATCTATTTCAGGTATTACAAACGTAATTTCTTGTTTTTCTTTTTTTTAATTAAAACCAACATTTATGTAGAATGAAATTCAATTTCGTGTAGATGCGTCGTTTGCATTGAAAATGTTCGTAGCCCGGCAGAGAGTTCGGATCTCATTGACGAGAGAGGGAGAGCATTGCGTTTTCCCCTTTAGCCTAGCGTCATTATGCGTTTCCGACTTTTAGCTGGATATCCATAATACATCCCCGTCGTCCTCTCCATTTCCGCTTTTCTGAAGCTGAGCAACGCGACTGCGGTAGCTTTCCGCAGCTCCTCTCTGTTTCTGTCACGCTTGGCGGACCGTTTCATCGGGTGGCTCACCGCCTCCCCCTTCTCCTTGCTCGCACAATACCAGTCCTGCCTTAGTTCCGCCGCCGCAGCTGTCAATGGATCCCGGCGACGCTTCGCTGCTTATCCGCATCTTTTAACTCCCCGCGAATGCGCGCAGACAGTCGTGTCCCTCCGACCCTTTTCCCCTGGCTTTCCCTCGCTAGACGTAGTCTACGCCCGGGTCGAATCAGCTCTCGGAGCGTCAATGCGCTGCAGCGCCCGAGAAGCTTTAATGAGCTGCTAGCACGTAAGCAAGTGCCGGCTCGGCTAATTACCCCCTGTCGCTGGGAAATTACGGTCGCATGAGCCCACCTGCAGCTAAACGCGCATAGGCTAAGACGTTGTGCCTTGTCTTGTTCATCGTCCTTTTTCAGCAAGAATATGATATTGGTTTAATTGACCAACATTAAAATTCAGGCCAATCAGTTGCTCGGTTTTTCAAATTTAATAAGTGTTCGAATCAAATTCGCGATCAATTGCGCTGGTTTTATATCGAGAAAATAGCTTAAAGAGCCCTCGATGTTAGCCAATTAAAAGGAAGTCGAGTCGTTGATGTAGATTCTATAAAACTTTTTTAATGCCCTTACAAGTGGAGAAAACTTTGATTAAAACGCAAGTTTTTGATCTTAACAAATTTAGTAATCTTGATCGATTGATTATTAACGCGCTTTGGTATTTTCCCTTTAATACGGCGCGTCATGAGGAGTTGATTTGTAATAACGAAATATTAACTCGTGACATGTTTCATGCATTATTCATCAAACCTGCTCCTACAAATTAGGTAAGAATTAAAAATCTAAACTCGATATACAAGTTCAAGAATATTAATTACAACGTCTTAAAAGGTAACTTGTGCACTATAATCTTATTCCAAATTAATTTAATTTGTTTGCACAACTTTAAATAAGAGAACTTATTAAATACGTGATGTGTATCCATGATACTGATGAAAAATAAAAGTGAAATTAGAGCCGCTGATGATGATGGGCCCGTAAATCAAGACGAGAAAAAATATCGCCTTTGATTCGATTTAAAGAGCTCGCAGCAGGGAGTAACAGGCAATTATGGATTAACGATCTCATTAAGCTCGGCAAATAGTTCAGTTACTGCCAATTAGGTCATCGTAAAATTTGAATCCGGTCTACCGCTCGCGAAACGACCGGACCGACGTGTCGAAAAGCGTCGATCACGCGTCGGTACGAGCTTTTTTTCTATTTTACAACCTCGAGAAAGAGCCCGGAGCAGTTTCCGTTCTTTTGCGTTACCACACACACACGTGCGCGCGTGACAGAAACTTGAAAGATGACTTTTCACGCAGTGTAATGTATCAAATGTCAGATAAAAAAAGTATATATTTTTTATGTCATGAATCTTTAGTATATCTTTTATGTGAGGCCATACGTAACAGTTTTCTTTTCTTCTAACTTATGGCATCTTTACGCTACGGATTACGGGTTACGATATTTCAAATTTTTCGGCTTTACGTTTTCCTATTTTTCATCAAAATGCAGATATTTCATACTTTACCAAAACGCAATCAAAACTTGTAAGTGGCCTTCGTGAGCTTACCTAAAACAAAGAAAAAAGGGTATATAAATATGAATTCCTAATAGCACAATATTTGCTTAAAATATATTATTTAAAAATCTCATAATTCAACCAAGTAACATAGATGCTTACAAACTTTAGTAATGGAATTATAAAAGTAAGTTATTTTCAAACTTTGAAGACTTTTTATCAAACATTACGCTTGAAAAAAAGAGGATTTTATTTTTACGTCAAATCCAACCAGAGAACGAATAAATCCGCAATTTAAAAAAGAGTCCCAAGCTTTCGTAATCCCCCAGCTATTCCCCTCATCGATACCGTCTCTCATAAAATTCTTGAAACCCTAAAATTTTTTCGCTCTCATATGCGCTCCATCCCCTGCCACCAATCAAACTTTAACCTCCCGATTTTCTTCTCTTTCCCCGCAATGTTCTGTTGAAAAAAAAAGAAGAAATCGCTGACGTTAGCCCTTCAAACGAAACTGTTGATTTCCCATTGGGGGGGTTAAAATTCCTCGTTACTCGCGTAATACGCGCGCCCTGCCACCTTAACCCTTGGCTGCAATTGATGCTGCCAATGCAGCCGGAATTTTCGCACAAAGTCTCTCTCTCATCCGACGAAGAAGGAAATCGCGCTAAACTAGATGAGTGAAGTGACAAAGGGATGGAGATCGAGAGAGAAGAGGGTTGGCTTGAGACACGGCCGGAGAACGAAGGAGCGAAGGAAAGGGCGTATCAATCGCGCTATTCATCCCTTTCATCCTCTCCGGCCATCAAGCGTTCTTCTCTTCATCTCCGATGCTTCACCCATCCTCCGCTTTTTCTTTTCCCTTGCCTGCTGCTTCTTCATCTTCTTCTTTCGACCGACGTCGAAACTATTTTTCGTTTTCCTTCTTTTTCGCTCATTTATTATTCCATCCACTCGCGTTATTTGCGTAGTTTCACTTCTGGTTGAACATTCGACTAGGCCCTGTCAATAATTCAACCGAATCACAGCACAGAAATCGGCAGGTATTAAATGAAATGAATATAAAACTAGTAGTGTTCTTTATCCCGCTTTTTCTCTTTCTCTCGTGCTCACTATATTATTTTCGAATAAATTGGAAAATGTTAACACTGATCCATTAAGAAAAATACATTTTTATTACAGTCGTGAAATTAAGCTCGACTGATCAATTAATTAGCTTAATTCAGCTTGAATTAAGTTTTCGTCCGACAACCTTTTCCTTTTTTTCTTTGCCCTTGTCTGCGCTCTTTATTTTTTCAACGAGCACGTATTCTTAGTAAATGTGACTTATTTTATGATTAATGGATATATTAATGTGGGTTTCGTTTTTTAATAAAATATAAAACAAAGTTTTGTGGTAAGACTTCTTAATAAAATTCTGATCTATAAAAATTAAGTATGGAATAATAAATTGATGAATACTCTATATTAAAATATTGTCTAAACATTATAATAGAATATCAAATGGTAATTGAAAAAGAAAATAATAATCTTCCTCATGACGTGAATAATTCAATATCCCACAGGAAAGGTTAGAAGATTTCAGAAAAGACGATAACAAGGACTTAAACTTATATATTGTTAGGAACTCGATCGTGTCAGCCTTCAGAGACCCATAAATCGTTAGCGTCAGGTGTGCCGGCGAATGAAAAAGTAAAAAAGATTGAAAGAAAAAAAGTACGTAATGAAGACTGGAGCTGTAGGAAAAAAATACGATAAAAAAAATAAGCGGACAAAACGTTTCGCTGATATTTTTCATAATTGGCACACGTCATCTTGGGTTTTCTTTATCAGCAATATCACAGTAAAACAAATTAAGGTACTCGAAAAGAATCTTTAAAACAAATCTTTAGTACAAATATTTAGATAAAAAAAATTAAAAATAGACTATTAACTATTTACCAGCTATTAAAGACACATACCAAGTAGCAGTAAAGGGAAGCCATTGAAGCTTGCGATGGCCAACAGAAGCACGCCTTATTTTTCGGATCACGAATCGAGCATTATTATTCCAAAGCTTAGTTGTTTCGCAAGTGTAAGAGAGAGAGGAAGCACTACGTCTTCATCCTCGTTTTCCACGAAGCGGCCGAGCGAACTTCTCCGTCTTAACTCAGACTGTTATTTTATTTATCGAGCCCGTTCGAGCTCGGGAAGATCGCATTTGGCCGGGTTGTATCGAGGCCGAGGAGTATCTCGGCTTCGAATTGGTAAGTCCCGGAGATGCGCAGCTGAGCGCGAAGTGGAAGGATCGCCTCGAGCGTCTCATTCTACCGGGACAACGGTGCGCATACGTTGGCCTCAATGAATTTTGTGGAAGAGGCCCCGGCACACGACTCGAGAGCTCTAGGAGGAGCAAGTAAAGGTAGAGGAGGAGAAGCCGGTTGGCCGACACGCGACTTGGGAAACTCTGGCGGTCTCTTTATTAATGCCAAGCGTCAAAGTCCGAGGCTGGCGATTACTTTAGGAAGAAAGTCGAGGAGGGACCTAAGCTGAATTTTCCCCCTGGGCTCTTTTTTGCGCTCCTTGGGAGATTAAGCTATGCATATTCTTGAGCTCACGCTGCGGATTTTTCTTGTTACCAGGCTCGCCTAATTGTTGGCCAAGTTCGATAATGACTTTGCAAAAGTATTCCAGACACGAGTTTTCTCTCCAGTTTCCGGGAATACGTCGAACCTCTTCCCCGAAAGCATTATACAGTTCGTTAGTTGGGATCGCGCGCGTCATAGTTTTGTTACTAACTACCTGTATATTTTTATTCGAATTAAGAAAACGTTAGCCTGGGCTTACTTAGCTGGTGTAATTGTAACCATATATAGCAGCTTTGTGTTCGTGCTTTTTTTTAAATTTAAATATGCATGAAAAATTACTTTTTAAATAACATGAATTTCCTGGGTTGCTTTACACCAGTTGATTATGCAAGGTTGATTTTAATCTCCATTACAGAGAACAAAGGTAAATCGAATTTCTCAAACCTTCATCGTGAAGAATATGTAACTTATAATTTTGAATATAAAAAAAAATTTCGTTTACGAGTATGAAATTAATTTTAACTATATGCAAATTTGTTACTTAAAGATGCATGAAATTAGAAATGTCGAAAAGAAAATTAATTTTTACATTCCCGTATCGAAAACCTAAAAAAAAAAAAATGCTCAAAATTATCTTAACGTGCGCGCATTCGCAATTCCAAAAACGTTAAAAAGTCACAAAGTAATTTCCTCGCAAAAAATTTAATGCATAATAATTACGTTTCCTCGAGCATCCCTGCCTCAGCCGAAAAAGAAGCAAAAACACATTCGCGTACTTTAATACTCCAGCTGGAAAAATACTACATTTAGCATGACTACATCCGCGAGAATTTCATCTTACGAGAGGGTAAGAGCGGGGTGGGCTTTGCTCTTAAAAACGACATTTTCAAAAATGCTAATGAAGCCGTCATCGTCGCCGCTCGGCTAGCGCTCCACTGCTACATACATTGCGTGTGCTCGCATTGGAGGCTTCATTTGCGCTCTTCTTCCACCGCCCCCAACCCCTGCATACCAGGAAAAGTCCGCTCGCTTTTTGGCGTAAAAAATTTGCCAAGCGCATAACACACAGCTGCCTAGTATAAGGAAAATAAAGCCAAAACACGAGATGATGTGAGTCTCTGGGTCTCTTCAACTGGCGAAGCAATTTCCGCCTTTGAACCGTATAACGACGAGGTAGACTAGAAGAGGTGGCGGATCGAGCTGCTCTCGGGGCTGCGAGCATTATATCCTGCCTCGGCGGGGCGGTAACGACGCCGCGGCTTCCGGGAGATCCCTGCCCGTATAAACGTAGAGGGCCTTCGTCGACAATAAGGAGGCAGCAGCGATCCCAGTATGTAAATATAAGACGTTTCGGCCGACGATAGCCGAGTGGAACGAGCCTTAGGTCCTTCTCGACGCCCAAGACGAAAATCAAGAGCTCCACCGCAACGATCCAAGTCACTCGCTCGGCCTGTATACACTCGTCTGTATTTCGCCGATGTAGGATGCCAAGTCCTCCCTTTCAGCAACACTCGCACAGTTTACACACACACAGAGCATCTCTCTTTCTGGGAACACATTGCACAGGCCCGTGAGAGCAGAGATGTCAATTTGTGATTTTAAACGGGCCAAGCTCGTGATTACAGGGGGTTATTTGGCGGGGCCGAATGTGCTTAGCGTGTTTCGCTTCGCGCACGTTTTAACGAGGCCCGTAGACTCGTCGTGCCACGCTGCATATCCTGACAGATTTAATTTTAGGGATTCGTGCTTTGATGGGCGGCTCGAAAGGGGGAGATAAGAGAGGCAATACGAGCGACTAAAAATCGTACTAATTGTCGAGTATGGAAAAGTTTAAGCCTGCTTGATGTGGGTAATGGGCTTATTATTGTAATTAGTTGCGTTAATTTTGGAAGCGCAGCAAAACAAAAAAAAAACTTGGAGCGAATACGAGCACGCGAGAGAGGCAAGAGTGGCAACTGCTACGGATTATTTAATTGAATAATTAATTACAGTGCATATTCGTAAGTAGAATAACTGCTGATCCGATTTGTTTACGAAGCAGCTTTTATCGTCTTTACACGAGTTACGCATTTTACGGGATATTTCGTCAAATTACTTCAACGAGATTGCTTAAGCGAATTATTGGGTTGCTGGTATTAACATAAAGGTTTTGTATGACGTGCGAAAAAAGGGGATGATTTTGACGGTAGAAATCCATCATCATTGTGCCTCGGCTAATGCGAACTTTAACGGTGCAATAAATCAATACGAGCTACCGTGTCAGCTAACACTGTCGTCTGTAGCAGTACTGATGAAAGCATTTGGGCAATAAGCTCACGTCGTGCACGCGCGCATTGTAAACTACATCGGTTTAATTGACCTGCAAGCTGCGAGATAAACAGACTGCGATATCGCATAATTTTCCTGGACGGGGGGCACTGTGTCCATTGATTAACACCTCTTGCTGAATTATCAACACGAAGCATCAAGATTTAATTGATGACTAATGATATCATAGCTAACCGATTACGAACCATTATTTTTGCTGTAGTAACCCGATCAAATAGTCATGAATAAAATGACGGATGTGTTTGCTTTGCGCGGTCACGGTATTGTGACAAGTGTTGATGATTAAACCCAAATTTGCACTAATCATTTATTATTTTGATTTTTTAAATTGAGAAAAAATTGAATAATAGTTGGTTAACCATTTTCGGACAAGACACGTCATACATTTGGCGGATAGGCTTGTGAGTGCGACCTAGTTTTGACTGGACGCGGTTTTAGCCCTAAAATTCGTTGCGAGTTAATGTTGACATTCGTAACCCGCCCTCCCCCTGCCCCCAGTCGACGCATACACAGACACACGCATGTTCAGCTTCGTGACAGCTCGTAATATTCCCTTAAATACGACGTGTCATGTGCTCGAGCCCATAGTGGCTAGAATACACTCGCACACAGGCATTACGTCCAACGGCTAAAGGGCCGTGGGAGGTTGTGATGCTCTTGTATCACGTGAGAGCAGCGATTAAGTTACGTATGCACGTGTGCCGCGAGAGCCACGATTAGCCGGCTTCTACTTTTTTAGAAAAGCACTCTGCGTGTTATTCTGACGTGAGAGCGGAGTTTGCTCCCCCGGCCTTCCACTGTACCTTAAGTAATGAGATAAGTTTCGGCTAAAAGTTTTATAATTGCGCGCCATTAAATGCTTCTTCTTTTTTCTTTGCTTTTTGCTTTTAATTGCGCTGCCGATTAGTGAAAATAGAAATTAAACTGTGCTGAAAAGCTTCACGTGCGATACAAAGTTGATTCTTGTACGTATTCATTTTCATTTGCCAAGTCGAAAAATTGAAAGTAACTTTTCCCGTCTAATGGAGATAGTCGAAAGATCATAGTCTCATCTTGATGGCTCTTTTGTTACAAATTCAATAATGAAAGTCATACCAGACAAGACGCGTCAAAATTGAATGCCATTTTCACAACGAATTTAATGAATTATTAAAACCTATTAATTTATTCATTACATAATGAATAATAATAGAGTACCCGCTGATAATTAATCATAATCTAATAGCTTCTGCATATTAATAGCAAACCAAATAGTGAAAATTTAAAATTCAAACTGTGGGTATTATTGCGTGTCGCAGGAGGCATCAGCGTAGCTAGTAATTGATAATCAGCATACATAATTAGTCTAATCGGATATATCGATCACTGAAACTAGCCCGAGGGGTAGTCTGTTAAATTTATTATCTACCTTGTCCGCGGCTTTGTCGCGAGAATGGGTTGCAGATAGAAAAACTGGCGATCCATCAAGCCGTAATTTTTTTCAATTTAAATATTTTGACGAAAGCAGTTATTGCCGAAAATAAATTTAAAAAATAATATTCCACATAACGACGAAGATTTTATACAGCTTAAAAAAAGCAGACAAGCTGCATTCAAAGAAGCAGAGAGAAAGAAGGAAGAGAAGGAGGAAAAGGTATATATCCACGGTCTGTGCAAGTGAGCCCGGAGGCCGCGGCTGCTGTCGGCAAGATTTACTCTGACACGTCCCCGATGTTTGTCGATAGACGCAGGGAGGGAGAGAGAGAGTGAACAGCGAGGCGAGTGAGACAGGCTAGGAGATAAGATTCATGCAGCCTACAGCGGTGGCTGCTTCTCAGTCCGCGAATTCCCATATGTAGATTCGCGCGCGGACTCGTGTCGGCGGTAATGTCAGCCCGGGCGGGGTGCAGCTCGCTGACAAGCCGCTGTTGGGAGGAGACGAGAGAGAGAGGAAGCTAGAGAGGAGCCGGGACTCCCGCGAATCCTTAACGTCAAATTAGATTAGCCTCGGATGTGCCGTGTTCCATAGTTGGCGGCGCGCGAAATCCCGGCGCGCTATAGCCGGCTATATATAGCCAGCAACCAGCGGGCCTCCGGCTGAATTAACATTTTTAGACGGAATCACGTATTTTCTGGCTTCTGCCGGCGACGGCAGCCCCCACAGCACCCTCTGATTCCTCCGCGCCCTTAATTAATGCGAGCTCTTAGTGGTCTTAGTCTGGGATATAGAGCTCCGGCTAGATTACACCCCTCCCTCCCGCTCGGTGCTCGCTGTAATGGGATTAATGTTTGTTGACAAATTTTCCGAGTTATATACCTACGTCTAATTACAGCGAAAATGGATTTATTAATGAATTGCATAATTTCAACGTACTTACGGCGAGGTTAGGTTTATCAATTGCAACGTAAAAACGGTACATTTAAAGAACCGACTGTTCATTTGCCTTTGATATTCATTCATAGTTTGCGTATTGTTACCTGTTTACACGGAATGGAGTACGTTCACCCGTCGCTGGAGATTAGTGCGGAAGCCTGCCAAGTCACGAGCTTATATCGCTAAAGCAGCCAACTCATCGCGCAGCTCTCGCGTACACACATCCAAAGTTCATGCCTACCGGTAAAGCGCACGAAGGAGCGATCAGCGCCGACGTCTAGCATCAATAATTAAAATCTCGGTCTTACCCGTTGAGTGAAAAATTAGACGGACGCGTCGATCAAGCTTTCTCTCTCCCGCTTTTTGCCCGCCTGTATAAACTGAAGCCAGGAGGGGGGCACGTGTAAACAAAACGATCACGCAACGTCATGCACTCGCCGAGCAACTTCGCGGTCTAATTTCCGCGGCTCTCGGCCGACTCGCAGTCGATATACTTGTGCTGGTAGCCCTACGCGCGCTAAGGTTCCCTCTCGATACATTATTCCCGGAGGCGCCGTTTACCCTGCCTGCTGCGCGACAATTTCCGCCGACTCGTCCCATCCCTTTTTTTTGCTCTCCCGATATAGCTGCACAACCTTCTTTTTAACCGGATTTTCGCGAGCTGATAATTGAAAATGTCGCTTTCACGCGAGCTCGATGAAATACGAGAAAATATAAAGGGAAATCGATGGGCCGACGTTGCGGCAGAGCTACAAGCCTGCAGTAGTTGTAAACGCAAAGCCTCAGTTCTCGCTCTCGTACAGACACGTTACCTCTATCCGCCGCTCTTGCTCTGTACTCCGAAAACCTTTTAGCTCCCGACTGATTGACAGTTGATTTTTCACCGCGAAAATTCTAGACGAGAGAACGAGGTTAACTGCAGGCCGGAATCATATAAAACACTTTAACATTTGGTTTTATGCGAATTAAAGATTAATTTGCTTTTCGCCCGTTTAAAAATGATAAATTAGATTGTAAGGCGCGCAGCTTTCGATGAAAATGTGTTCTTTTATTGTTGAGCTACATAAATTGTGCAGGAGAAGAGTTTTGAACTGAAACAATAGAAACGTTAGGCGCATCAACGGAAATACATTAGCGAGGGGCATTTTTCAAGAGGAAAAAGAGAAAGCAATAAATAAGCTCGATGCGCGCCCAGGTATTCCGGCAACATTTGGGGGTTCGCATATTAGCCGACGAAGTAAGAGAGCGAAAAGGTGGGGTAAGGGACGAAGGAAGTCAAGACGTAGGGGGCAAGGAGGCAGTGGCAGAAGGGGAGTTTAAATTCGCCGTTGGTTCCGCCCGGCGTGCACTTAAAGCTCCGATGCGGAAATGCAATAATACCTTACACGGAAATCGCATAAATTTAAGAGGCTCTCGCCGAGACGCCGGATGTTCCGTGCCCACTTTCTCTCTCTCTCTCCTCCGGCTTGGGCGTCTTACGGAAGCAGAGCAAGCGAGAGCCGACGAGACAGAAATCGAGGAATCCGCGGGAAGAATAAGTGCGAGGAAGGAGCCGGGGACTTGTGAAGATGCGACCGGAAAACTGGAGGAGAAGCTATAGCTACCTTCCCCCGCCCAATTGACAATCACATTCGCGTTATCACGTTACACTCGTGCGCGCGCTCGACTCTACGCGCGCATCCCAGCGAAAATTCCATCCGTTCGCTCTACCTCTCTCTCTCTCTCCTTCAACGTTGCTTTCCCCTTTCCTCTCTCTCGCTATTGCATCAACCTCTGTACCCCCTTCTTCCTTCCACTTGCTCCTTCGTAGTCGCTCTGTAGTCGCGATTTTACTTGTTTCCCAGAAATAAATCTGCCCCCGTGAGAATCCGATTTCGCCTCGTCATTCGTAAAATTTCGACTGGATTTGCTTTTATTTGACCAGCGAACGAGTAATTGAAAATTTAGGAAAAAACAAAGGTGTATTACAAGAATTTGGGAGATTAACGAGAAATTAGAGGAAAAGAAATTTGTTGCGAATTTATTATCAAGCGCAATTTACTGTTTTAATACTGAACATTTCAAAACTAATGAACGTGCGTTAAAAATAGGAACATTAAAAATAGGACATTAAAAATAAGAAAATTTTGAATATTCAAAGTCAAATAGAAAATTATAATTTTCTTCTTTAAACTACACGAATAACGAATCTCTGCCGTATATCAGAGCATCGAGCATTTAGCAAAATAAATTCGTCTCTCAATCTCGTAGACTCCACTGCTCCCCATTTCCCTCGCAATTCATAATCCCCCGCGTTTGCCGTTAGCGCGCGAGTCGACTGCTAGAAAAAGCGCAAAGGTCCAGAGGGAAGGGCTGGCAAAAAATTGTCGCAGTAAAAAATGAATCCTCTAATGAAAATTCCTACAACTGAAGGACCAAGAGAGAGAGAGAGAGAGAGAGAGAGAGAGAGAGAAAAGAGAGAGGAGGAATAGAAAAGGAATAAAATAGAGCAGACGTAGAAAAAGGGAGAAAGACGGCGCGACAAGGGGGGATGGAAGTGAGACGGAGAATAAGCGATGCGAGTGACGTGCAAAGATATTCGCGCGCTGGCCTAACGATAAATCACGCTTGCTGCCGAACGGGGGAGGGGGCATCCGTCGAAACGAGGCTCCCTCGACCTAACAACCTACTACTACTGCAACGATCCCTTTGGTCCCCTGAGCCTACGCTCGTATCTCCCTGATTCTTTCACTCGGGGGTTACAGCTTTCACGCACGTGCAGAGGAGGAGCTGCGAATTCATTGCACAAAGGTGTGTCGGCCCGTGAACTAATGCTCACTCGCGAATCCAGAGACCAGACAGAGAGAAAGATAGAAAGAGAGACAGACAGAGGATCGGTTACTAAGCGTTTCTTTCTTTCTTTATTTCTTTCGTCGGAACTGCGAATTGCACCGTTTTAGGATAGGGGAATTAACTGTGGTATGGGCTGACGGATATGTTTGCCTTCTTTGTTCGAGCATTTCAATAGGACGTAATCGATTTGAGCTGAAAAGTGTATTAGGAATCATTAGTCAAGGCGCTGCTGTGTTAGCGACATCGATTTTTTCGTATTAAAGTCTTATGCAGCTTGGGTTGAACAAAGTTCCAAGGGAAATATCTTTTTTTCATCGTTGGATTAATTTGAAATTTGATTTTATTCTTACGGGGTAAGTGTATTAATCAAACGAAATCGAGCACAAAGAAAACATCGTGTCTATCTAGAAATTATTTTTATACATTACGTTCGAGTACAATTTATTTTTGAATCTCGACCTCGAACAAACAACGATTCACTTTATAAAAATAACAATGAGAAAGACATAACAATTCCAAATACATCCGATAAAAAAAACTTCCTCCCAATAAATTTCAATCTTCCGTCCAATTTCATCAAAAAATTGCAGAGGGTACGGGGACTGTGTAAGGGAGCGAATTGTTACATCAAATTCACTATTCGTATAATTCTCACAATAAATTGAATTTACGATGAAATCCCACGCATTCACGTCCCCGAAAGCCGTACATCCCGTGGATAACAACGACCGCAGCAACAGCAGCAGTCGCGGTGGGGAAGAGAATCGCAGAGCGGGAATATTTACAGCAACAGAAACAGCCGAGGCGAAAAATCCGCAATATTAGGAAGGATTCCAAGCCGGCCCAGTGGAGCGCCCGGCATTCCGGAATAAAGAGCAAGAGAAACGGGCAAGACTGCGCGGGGACGGGGGGTGCGAGGAAAAGCCTGGGGGCCTCGTCAAAACTGAATGGGCTCTCGATTGGCCTTCTCTCGAGAAACTAATAAAAAGTACCCTATACGTGTCGGCGTTGCCAAAGAGCGCGCGAGCCGAGAGAGGAGAAGAAGAAGCAGTATGGGGAGAAGGAGAGCCGTGTTCGGCGGAAGGAGAAGGAAAGGGCCGAGAGGTAAACTCAAGCCAAGGGATCGCGGCGGCCACGAAAGCATCATAGCGTGAGAAGAGAAGAAGGAGCTCTCCTCGCGCTGATGTAGCTCCTGCTGCTCTCTGATACTCTGCCTCTGTGTGTCTGTGTGTGTGTGATGTGTAAGAATAGCAGAGATCACTTGGAACAAGAAGAGGGAGAGAACAATGCTGAGCCGCGGAGCACTTTTTATAGCCCTCGCGCTACATATCTCTGTCTCCTTCTGCCCCCTTCTCTCTTTCTCCGCACGTGAGTTGGAATTTTTGTATTTATGATACCGTTATGGGGCAGGTGTCACGATTATGGCGCGTTTTTGTCTTCGTCAGCCGTAGCCGTTATTCTCGGTGATTTTTATAACTATTATAGATAAAAGAATTACGTGAAATTTCACTTTTTTTAAAAAAAAACATACGTTAGTTATGATTGATTATTAAAAAGGTCGAGTATACTTTACAAAAGATAAAGCCGGCTTCTCGAGAATTGAACGAGTACTTTGCTTGAATGTAAGCAGAACATCCGGAAAGAGGCTTCATACCCCATTTGTGGATATTTTATACACAACAGGCATACGCTAAAGTCGTGCAAAGATTCCGCGTTGAGATTTACTTGCGAAGAAAATACGACGTTTAGGCGCGAAGCTGCGGTGATTCGTTTCTAGAGTTCCAGCAAGCTAGTATATCGAGTGCACACATAAATTTTTTATACTTGTAAAAGGGTGAGATGTACATGCACGTATTTAAGATCTTTATTCCAGTGATAAAGTAACGCAAAAGTTGTGACGGAATTATAAAAAGTTGTAACCCTCTGCTCTCGAGTATCCTTCTTACGTCTACTTGAAAACAGATTATCACGCAAATCGCCATTGTTGTTCAATTGAACCGACAAATTTACAAACAAACACTCGAAAACAATGAATTTTCCGTAATCACGGTATCTGAAACTCGGATTGAAAGGAAAAAAGAAGCGAAGTAGAATAAGCAAAACTAATTAAGACAGTGAGAGGGTAGCAGGAAGGGCGCGAAGAAAACTTCTTGATCAGCAATAATTAAAAGCAGCAGCGGCGATGAGGCTTCGTGGAAATGCGCATCGCAAGTTGGGCCGAGTCTCTGGCGCTGCTCAAAGAAAACGCAGCGCCAGATAAAGGCGATAGCATTGAGGGAACTTTGGCGCCTAGCGAAGCTCTCTGAAAATACAGGGAGAGCTGGAGCGGGGGAAGGGGCAAGGGCAAAATAGGCGAGAGGTCGGACGGCCAGAGCGAGTATTTAATAACCAAACTTATTCCATTTCGCCCGGGATGGCGATGTCTCGCCAGCGGCATTAAAAAAGAAAACCGAGGCAGGCTGGAAAGCTCGCGCGGCAGGAGAGGAGGGGGGCGGCTGGAAAAAATTCTTGTCGAGCGCTTGTTTATGGAGGGGCGGGGGGAGGAGGGGAAGCAGCCGCCTTGGAATAACCCGAAAGCGAAGACCTCTATAGCCCGGCGCGCATTAAACTTCCCTCATCGACCGGCAAGTGGCGAAGGAGCCTCTCGCTCTGGCTTTGCAATCGTCATCTCGGCGAGAGTAGGAAGCCTCCTCGCGCCTAGCACGACACACGTATATTCGCGCTGCTCTTGGGCCTCTTGAGAATCGTCGGCGAGGAAAGCCGTCGACGTCGTCGTCGTCGTAAACGCAACCACTTGAAAGTCAAGCTCTTCCTCCCGCGTCTTCTCTCTATCCTCTACTTCCATCTTCCTCGTCCCTCTCTCCCCGTTGACACTGTCGCGAGTACGCCCCCTTTCTCTTCGAGGCTTGCGAATTATTAAAATACTTCGAACTTTTAATTGCCAGATCGCGATAACCGTTTTCTTTCGATATCTCTCTCGCCTCCACTTTCAATCGGTGACTCCTGTACGAGCTGCAGCTGTTATCGCGGCTCTCTCTTTTTTTTCTCTCCCCTGCTTTTATTTTATTTTTCTTAACCATATTGGGTAAGTTGATCAAGTGCGAGAGATTCCTTCTCAGACGACGTTATTACTTTTCCGATTGTCGTTTGCCTTTATTGCGAGATAAGAAAAATGTACGACTGCTTAATATCGAATATTGCTGGTGATAATTGAAAACTTATCAGAGACTTCGTTGGACACTTTTTTATGTTATCGAAAAATTCGTATAGAAATAAAATAATAAGACTATAATTATGCGTCGAGTGTTATATTTATAAAACAAAATGCAATTGTTGTTTCATTTAAATTTATTGCCGCTTTTAATTATTTTTCGAAAAAGTAAAAAAGAAAAATACATTAAAAAACTTGCTGGATTATCGGATAATACTTAAGAATTCTCGATTACAGGGCACCGTAAATGAGCTCCGTAAATTACGTTCGATTATCAATAAACGTTAGATCGAATCTACAATACCAAAGTGGGGGAGCTTAACGAAAAAACGGAAACGTCGGCGTATTGGAAAGCGCTATAAAATTCTATACGCGCACATTTAGCTCAGCCCAGTTGAGAAGGAGAAAGAGAGAGAGAGAAAAAGGCCAAGCAAGAGAAAAAAAAAGAGGAAGAACGATAGTGAGAGAAAGAGAAAGGCCAAGACGAGCAAAAAGAACGAAAGGGATAAAAACACGAGGTAAATAAGAAAGCTGGGCAAGATTTGTCATTGGAAGGGCTAAATCTCGGAGAAAAGCCTTTTCCTTGTTCGCGTCTCTCGCGGGGCCCGCGCGCGCGTCACGCTCTCTCGGTTACTCTCACGGCGTAGTCGCGTCGTTCGGCTCGCCGAAGCCCCATGCGCCTCCGTTCAAGTGCCTCGTAAATCTTCTTCGGCGTATACACGCGAGCAAGAGATGCTCGCGGCGCTCCAGAGATTCCCGTAGGAGAAGCCGATGGAGAAGGGCTAGAGAGAGGGGGGGAGAGGCTGCAACAAGCACCGTATTGATATTACGACGGCAGATGTAAGCGCCCCGCGCGCGCTTGCTGTGGTGTAGGTAGAACGGAGGAGCCGGTGTTTTGCATGTGCCCTGCGCGAGATCGGGATAACTTTAAGCCGAGAGGGATCTTTAAAATTTAGATACTCCTTTTAGAGAGAGAAAAAAAGTCGAGTTTATTAAATATTGTTTTGAATTGGCAATTGATATTTCCTTCGATTCTTAGGACAGTACTTAATAAATTGTTTGAAAATATTAAATTATCCATGCCGTTAAGAAACTTAAATCTCTAATTTTAGCCAAGCTCGAAAGCAGTTGAAAAACACATCATGAAACATCCAGGCGCGAGAATCGAAAGCGAGCAATATAAAAGAACTGTACGGAACTGTAAGAGGCAAAAGTGGAGAAATAGCCAGATAGAGCTGCAGTAGCATGCCCCGACCCAAATGCCCCGCCGCAGTTCGTACAACACGGCTCGAGAGAAGGGAAGTAGTGTATAGCTCGGGAGAAGTAAGCGGAAGCAAAGGGAAAAGCGCGGAAGGCACGGAATACTCTGCCGGCACGTGGAAGGGGGCAGATCTAGTCTGAGGAGTAGGAGGAGGGGAAGGTGGAAAATACAACTCCGACGAGCCCGAAGAAACGGAGAAGAAAAATAGAAGGGGGCTCAGCCTTTCCTCTTTCTCTTTCTTCCCGGTGTTGAGGCGCGACGCAACAAATTGGTTTAATTTCGTACCGGTGTGCTGCGCTGCGTAGTCGTCGCCGCTGCGGTTGCGACTGCTGCAGTAGCCTAGACTGCTGCAGCGCGACTGTTGCGCCAGAGGCTAAGCTTTCGAGCCGCAACGCCGATTTAAAATGCAACTTTCGTAATATCGAGGAAAAAACACTTGCGCCGCTGTTATTCAAACACTGATATTTTTGGGTTTATTTAAATTAGTTTTTCTTCTAAGCTGCAGTGTTTATTCGTGTTTTTTTCCCTTGAGAATTGAAATTCTGTTTAAGTTTGTTTAATTTAAAAATGGCTATGCATTAATTACTGCAATTGTTCATCAGGTTCTAGACGTGAACACGTGAATTTTTTTACTATTCAAAGAAAGTGGACAAAGAACGTAACTGAAAACAATTTTACTCGAAGTACTGTGATTAATTGAAACGTCGTTCAACCGTCAAGAAACTCAGCACGTGTATCCAAACAGAACAGTGAATTTCTTCGGTTGCGTGCACTTATTCGATTTACTCAATGGCTGTACCTAACGGTACAAATTATAAACAAGAAAAATATAAATTTTCTTTTTAAGTATAAATACATTGAAAAGAAGATCTTTTGATAAATTAAATCCTTTACTTTTAGACATATTTTCACGAAATGCAACCATTATTTTTTTCTAACTGAATAAATATACCTATTTATTTATGCACTAACTTCATACAGTTGGAGTATAAAACTGAGAATATACTGTTTTTATTACTTTTCAGTTCATATTTGTGTAGCATGCACAAACATTGAATATTTTGTTACTTTACTTACTTACAAAAATTGAAATTAAAATTTGTAACTGATTCTTTCTATAAAAGAAATACAAGCAGAACCAATATTCATTGAAAATGTACTAAAAAATATTACGTGCAGTGTTACGTAAGACATTAATGATCAAAGTAAGAACAATAGTGATAAGGTGCAATGGTGAAAAAACTATAATATACCAATTTCTGGTATAATTCGCTTCAAAAGTTCGACCAGAACAAAAAAAAAAAGATTAATCAAGCTTGCTTTGGTTGTTGAAGAAATAAAACAAAAACAAAAAGTACAATCCGCAGTATGCAGCCTACTGTCGAGCGTCAAAACGTATTCGGAGCTTATTGTACGATACGTTATGCGGGTTGCGCGCAGAGAGAAAGAGAGCGAGGAAGGGGTTTGCCGGCGTCAAAAGAAGCAACTGTAAAATGAAATACTCGAAAGTTGGCGGGAACTTTGACTAAAGCCCAGCGAAATATTTGATTTTCGTCCCAAGCTCGTGTCTCCCTCCTCCCGAGCCTTTACCCCTGGCTCTTGTGGTGGCGCTCGCAAATAATACGATATTCGGTGGCGCGCACGTCGCCGAGCCCTAGGAGGACGCGCTCGCGAGAGCCGCGCGCTCGAATGGAAAAAGTTGGTCGAGATTGTTCGCGGAATTGCCTGCCATTGTCGCCCACGAGAATATATGTCGAAACTTCGGGAGGGGGGCCGAGGCTCGCTGCGGTAGGTGGCTGGTTGACGGGCAGAGGTAGAGAGGGGGGAGGAGAGCCTGTTTTGCACGTAAAATGGCTCGTTATGAATGTTTTATGAACTGACGCGCGCGAGGGGAGGGTGTGCGAGCTACCACTACAGCCAAATGCGTCCCTGCAACGCACAGCTCCCCTGCTGCCCCCCGGAACGTCGAGGCATCGACGAAAGCGCCATTGCATAATGCATTTACGACTGCGTTATGGGCACGGACATGATCGTTTCGCAGCCCGGGCCACCGGTTAAAACACAATTTGATTGAAGTGATTTTCCGCAGGGTTGAATTACCCTTCCTCCTCTTCTTCTCTCCCCCCAACCGCCCCCTTGCACACCTCGTGCATCCCCTGCTGCGAATGCGAAATACCGAATAGCTGGCCATCGGCAGTAAGGTAGGGGATATTCCCTGTGCTCGGGAAACCGGGGCGAATCAATATTTCCGACGTTCCATCAAGAAATGATAACTTGATAAAATCAAAATATTCAATATTGACCGACTGTAATTTCAATTATTTTATGATCACCCTTGTTCACACTCCCTTCCCTTTCTCTTCTTTTCTTTGACTTATTCAATGGCGCATACAAAAACGAATTTGATTGCTTAAACTAGCTGCAAAATACTGAATTTTGAGTGAACTTCACTCTTTTCGAGTGAAAATTTCACTCAAACGTCTTTGAGTGGCTCTGTTTTCACTCGATTCATTTTAGAGAGTAAACGTAAAAGTTTATCGTTAAATGTACAGTTAACGATAACGATGTAATTTAATATCCAGATTCCGTCAAATTTCTCAAACTGTGTACTTCAATCAAAATAAGTTGAAACTAATATTTGCCTCCACTTGACGCGAATAAATATCAAGTGGAAACTTAGTTTGCATATCAACCAATTATCGATTTCATTCTACTAATGTAATCGAACTTCCGTGAGCAGTACATACACGAAGCGTAATTGGATACTTGATTATATGCAACATGAATAGATTTTCTTGAGAAATTATGTCCTTTATCCCTTGATAAAAACTATTCTAAAAAAACTACCACCGTCCCATCGATTAAAAATATCTTTTTTAAAAACTCTTATTGAAAGGATCACTCGATCCAGCGGGGACAAGATATCGACTCTCGCTTCTCAGCTATTATCCGAGCTAAACGAGAAAACGTGATGCTTACTGAATTTCACTTATTACCGGATAATCCCAACCCCTTGCTCTTTCTCTCGTATTTTGTAGAGACTATAATGAAAGCGTTTACTGAGCTGTTCTCGATCCTGAAGCCAAAGTTTCATGTCACAGGGTATCTAATCGACAGGACAGTGGTCTCTTGGTCCAGTGAGAGCGATTTTCTTGCCATGGTCGTTTTCAAGTTACGGATATGGCTCGACGAGGGATAATTTGGTGGTTAGTGTGTCCGGGAATAGATGCGCAAAGCAAAAACGAGCAATTAGGAACTCTCGAGTGCGCAGCTGAGCTTCAGAGCTTTTCGATAATTTATGGATGCGACAAGTAGCAAAAATAAACCGGTCAGTTTACAACAGGCTTAAATTTATAGTTTAATCCCGTTTTTATCTTTTCTTCCATGATGAATATATTGATTACTACAGATAATTTTTTAATTCGAACACAATGATCATTTGTAAAATAAAAGCACCATTTACTTTTCTCAGGTTTTCAAAGTTTTTCTTCTACTAATTATCCATTTACCAAGGTTTTGCAAAGTTCAACCAACCTACATCAACGATTCCGAGCACGAAGTGTAATGCCGGGCCAACAAAGATATTAGCGTAAAAACAATTTGCGTAGGAAAATTTTTAAACGCATTAAGCAAACGAGCTCATCCTTAAAGGAAGGCGTTGAGAGAAAAAAACAAGAAGAGCTGAATACGCGAGACAAAGAATAGGAGTAAAAAGTTGCAAAAGAACACAAGGTACAGAGGTATAACATTACCATTACTAATCGCCAATTTGCCGAGGGAAAGCAAAGAATAAGCCACAGCCAGAGATTCGCCACACCTTCGAGCCAGCTTTTCCCGCAGCTGCACAGTCTGCTGCAGGTTTAATAGTTCCGATGTGTACAGGGCGCGCGCTTGCGAGAGAGTGCGAGAAGCAGGCACAATTTCATTCTCAGATGAGGTGAGGGGTGGAGAATTCTTAGCGTACCGCGAGATAATAAGGCTCGACCCATCCAGGCACTCTGCCAACCGTTTCTCGACCCCACTTCTATCCGTCCTCTCTTTCAGTCGCTCTCTCACTCTTTTTCGCGAGCGTGCTTTTTATATCGTCCGATGAGCTTTTAGCCCCCGGGATGAGCGGCGCAGTGCGAAGGGACTCTCGCTCTCCTAACGAGGCTGGAAAATGGATGGAGCTAAGAGCTCTATACTCTTGTCCCCCAGTCCTTCTTTTTCTCGAAGCGGATGGCCAGTAAACTTCTGCCGAGCCGTTGCTGACGTTTTATTGCGTATGTCACGCTGGCGCGCGCGGCTCTCCCTTTCCCGCGCCCGTCTCGCTTCAGGGATTTCTTTGCCGCTGTACTACACCGACTTTCCAGCGGGCTCTCTTTCTTTGACGTTGATTTAGAGTTTTTAGCAGAATCACGAGAGCCCGGAAAACTCGGCTGATCAGTGAGAAAAATATTTGCTGCGAAATCTCGGCTCTACCGACTCTCTCCCTCTCTCCCGAGAGTAGCAGCGCAACCTTACCAAGTAGAATTTGTCGCGTGAAGAATTGATTTATTGAGAGAAAAAAAAGCAGGACGGGGGTTGAGATATGTGTTATGATGGAGTAATACGAATTACGAATCGGCGTATTGCCGACGACGTGTCTTTAAATTATTAATAATCCGCGTGCGCGAGCAGCAAGCAGATAACGCGAATTTCAATTCGTACAGAGAATTCGACAGCTCAAATGACCAATAATTCTTCGGATCCGAATTGCCGGTAAGAGCCCCTTAAGCACGTACTAAAATCACTGTCTCGGTTCATCGGAGCTCTCGAGTGTCGGAATCGAAATGTTATTGGCCAATTTTCCAAAGTTCCGCCGTTGATCGTACCCGCGTTCCATTTTCCTCTCTCGCTTCGGCCTCCCCTCCTCACCTGGTCCACTCGGCGGTGTAAAGCCAAGTAGTAGAGCGAGAGAAAGACAGATAGAGGGATAGGGGTAGGTTGTACGTGTATGCGTGAATGGCGTTTCCGGCTGCAGTTTTCGAGTGGCAGGAGTTTAGGACAGCAGAGTCCATTGCTGCTGCTGCAGTAGTAGCAGCAGCAGAAGCAGACGCGACGCTTGAAGAGGGTTAAATGTGCTCTGTGGCCGACGCGGTCGAATTCAATGGCTAGGAGTAGTCGCGCGTGCGCACGCGCTTAACGTGACCTCTCCCCAATTCTCCCCCTCATCCTCCTATGCCGATCCGAACCAGACTCTGTATAAGAGTTTCTCGTAACTTTGTTAATTAAATGAATATTCCACCGGCTATTAAAGCCTCCGGCCACAAGCAGTAGCAGCACCACCACGGCCGCCGACGCCGACTCGAATCGTTCCCCTAACGAGTTTGATGGCCAAATTGACCGGATTGTGGGATTTAAGAAACCGGCGACGACTCTTCCTCTTTGCCTTTCTTACGCGATTAAGCTTAACCTGTTTCTACTGATTGTTTTTACGTTCCCAAAGGGCACCGGTCGTTACGAACTTTTTAACCGTAGTTATACAAAGTCTTACCATCGCAAAGTGTCATTAGAACGAAACATTACAATTGCATTTTCAAATTAAAAAAATTTTATTTTCGTGCACGCAACATTCCGCCGCAAGCTCTCGCTTAACGACATCACTTGATACCTTATTTTTATTCCAAAGGTTTCCGACGTATACGTGATAAATACGAAAAATTAAAATGACCAAAAAAAAAGAGCCTAGAAATCCGAGAGGTTTCCCTGGAGCAAACAAGTTTATCGTGCCGTCGCATATTTACCAAGTGCTGGGCGCTTTCAACTTTTCCAAGCCCAACGAAACTTCAGGAGGAGCCATTTGCCGAGGGCCGAGTGGAAAGCTACTTGCAGTTTTACAGATCGCCCGAGTTACTTTATTTATCACGAGCAATTAATGCGATTGCCGGGACTGGAGTTTTTGCCGAAGGAAAACACACGGAGTCTCAGGCGCGCCAAGCGCAGGGAGAGAGCAAGGGAGAGTGGAATGCCGTTGATAAACTAGTCGGAGGGAAGGCGGCAGTGGCCGCGATGAGTCGTTACAAATTACAGCGAACTAATTTCGCTCGTCTCCGGTTTTCCACTGGCGCTGGAAATGCGCCTCGGAATCGAGCTGTTGCTGGAATGAGGATGATAGAAGGGGGGAAGGCTAGGGCTGAGGGAAGGCGTGATTAAATCGTCCCGAGAGCGCATATCGAATTCCATCGGATGCACTTTTCCACGGGTGTCGACCGACGAGGTGGGGGGGGGGAGGAGGATGGAAGTGCTTGCTCTGGAGAAGAGCTTTTCTCGTTCTCCGATGTTGGAATGAGAGAGGCTGGAATAATGCTGGAGTAGAGACTCTTATAGCGGACGAAGTGATGCTGATGCTGGCGAGACGGTCTAAGGGGGTGCGATCGCGATGATACAGTGTCGCGGTGAGCGAGAGAAAATAAGGAGCTTTTTCGTGTTTCTGTTGGCTGCGAGATTCTGACGTTGGATTTTCAGGTGAATTTTTATGCTAAAAGTTGAACGCGTCTGCTTGTTGATCTATTCCAAATGTACACTTGCAATGAATATTTGAGCTTGGAATATTTTTGGGATAATATAAGTTCTAAGAAAAACATACATTTCTAAATGCTTGTTAATTCCTGATTAGAATGTATAAAACGTTTAAAACTTAACGTTGTATTTTAATGATGTAACTTATGTTGCCCTCCATTCACATTGTAACGACTGTTGTTTTTTTTGTTGATCTTATGGGGCCAGGAATGTTTGAAAATAACAAAACAGTTTTTGATTGTCAAAACGACGTTTCGCCGACTAGGTTGATTGACCTCTTCAGGTTTGAATAACATTGAAGGAAATTTTGTGCAGCGTTACAGCGTTGGCTGTGTCCGCAAGTCTGGCTGTTAATGTTCTATTTTAATTTAAATCTTATTAATTTTATAAATTTCATATACTTACATATTCCGATTAGTCCAACTCAGTGTATTTAATAATTTACACTTGTAAAGAAAGTGAAAACTCACCTGAAACAGAATAAATAAGAAAAATCATTAGTCATCACTGACGTCCATAAAGTTAAAATTTATTACGAATAAGACGATACATCAAACGGTATATAGATAGTGGAAATTTAAGCTAAGGACTGGAGGCGAATACACACAACTGAAACTAAGCTGACTGATTGAACATGCCAAAGAGGTTAAACCTAGAGGCAAGTATTTCGCGCAGCGAATGCAGTTTATGACTTCAATTCGAGGCGCATGTATACCTCTCGCGCGTAGTCCTAACAAGTGGAGCGAGCGAGCACATTGGAGATAGAGGCTTGAGTAAAAACACCATTTATCTTAGTCAAGCGGGGTGTATGGCCGCTCGTCGTCTATAGTATACAGATATATACGTACACACACGTATAACTCTTGGGCGCAGCAGGCATCCCAGTTTCCTACTTCATTGGTTTCTATGATTATTGAGTTTCAGGAGCAGGGGGACTCTCGCGGATGAGCTTCGAAATTGCGTCAGTCGGCGGGCCGCGATATCTCCGCGCGGAATCCCCAGGAATATCCGCGGAATTTCATTCTGCCATGCGGCCCAGACCAAATCGAGATCTGCGCTGCTAGTCTTGAGTTGCTGCTCCACCGTGTGTGCGCGTGCTGCAAGTGGGTAGATGTACGCGTGTGTGCACATGCGCTACCGAGAGCCCGTGAGCTTAAGCAAGTTTTCGCTCGCAAGCGACTTGGTCAGGAAATGGAAATCTTTGAAGCTCGCCTGATAGTTGTCAATCAATAAAATTTGTTCTATTGTAGACGAGAACGATTTTCGATGTTTGATAAATATTTATTAATTTAATAATCTTCTAGAATAACAGTATTGAGAAACGTCCAGTATCAACTTTAGGTGATTTTTCTTAATTACCTGAGCACATTAAAAAGTACACAAAACACGTTTTATCGTATTCAATATCAAGCTCCAACGACGTATAAAATCGCCGTCTTCAGCCGGGGCGTCGGTGCTAAATGGCCCGGGGAGCCCCTCATCGCCAGTTTCTCCCACGTGAACAATGCACACGCCGGGGCATTACACTCTCTTCCCCATTATTTCGTGCCCTTCCTCGAGAATTCATTAGGCCGTCATTTAAGCGCGAGCCTACGGCCAAAAGCTTATGCGTCAGGGCCAACGTAAACGTGGTGGAGCCGGCTCGAGCGCAGGCCAGAGAGGGAGCAGAGTGGCGCAGGACGTTTTCATATTTCAAGACCTCAGCGGCAGCAGCTCCTCGCGATCGCGTGGGCTACTAAATACGGAAGACGGAGGGAGGCTTTAAAAAGGGTGGGGTCAGCTGTAAATGAGCTTTTGCGGACACCAACGGCGCCCGGGCTTCACTCTTTCGCACGCTTCTTTTTTTTTTGCCCAAGCACCCCTGATATTTATAAAGGGGGATCCCCAAAGCCCAGAGACTGTGAGACAGGGAAGGTGGTGAGTCTTTATCGAGCTTGAATTATTTGATGGGCAAAGCGAGCTGGATCGACTGCTCTTCTTTATTAAAAATAACGTTTGCTTCTGGTTAATATTTAATGAAAAAAGACTGAATGGAATATTATACTACTGTTTAATTTTTGTAAATTATTTAGATGCATGTGAAATAATAATTGAATTTCGGGTTGAAGTATTGAATTATTACGACAAGATAGATTTAAAAAAAAATCCCTGTAGATGTCGAGCGGATAATAAGTTAGCAGCGCTAGCTGGAGGGAAAAAAATTCAATTTTGTATTTTCTAGGAAAGTCAGTAGTGTTATAAATTGTAAGGCAAAGGTTTCCTATCGATTTCCCTGTCGAGTAAGTTGGGTCCCAGAGTAGTGTCGTATTTCACGGCGAAGATATCAGCAGGGATTTCGGGGCATCTTCCACGTAAGCTTCAGCTACGATACAGAGCTCATACAACAGGCTTAGCGAAATCCACTTGTCGCCTTGTCGTGCTCCCTTCGACTCCGGTTTGATTCAAGATTTTCATATGATAAGACTAAAAGGTATTTACCGCAAATCTTCTTACAACTTGGATATAGTTACGCTATTACCGTTTATCAATCTACATCTCCAGCATTTTCATTAATTTTCACCAACGCTCTACCAAGATTTTATTAAACTGCTAACTCAAGTTTATCAGCAAAAGTATTGATACATTTAAGCGAGAAAATACGTACGCAAGTGTTTAGCCTTGCGTCTCGCGTCCAAGCCATTTTTTTGAGACGTCGACTAATAGGCGTGCCATTTGGATATCCGTGGTCTCGAAAACTTTAGGCCGGGTTTTGAGGTGGATAGGGGGTTAAGGGGAGGGCAACCTCGAGCAATCTTTCACATATTTACGCGGGGGGCAGATAAAGGATTTCGGGGCACGCAGCCAACTCACGTATATGCGAATTCTGGGGCAGGCTATACGGTGGCAGAACAGAGCAGGCTGGAGTATTAAATCTTAAATATTTAATATTCCGAGATTTGATACCGCGACGGGCTTACACACGTACGCAGCACAAGTATTTGATTTGAGCGCCCCGTCGAGTGTAACGGACTCCCTCCGCTGGCTCTGTCTTTCTTCGTGCGCCGCTATATAGCGCAGCAGCCGGCTTTGTCGAGGCAGTCACGCACGGGCTAGCTTCTTCTGGTGTACGTACGCTGCCAGTCTGCTGTAACCGGTGTATATAGTTGGGCGCGTTCGAGCGATTGTTCCACTGACACCGCGTGACTCGGTTATATCTCTCTACGTACATATTCAGCGCGTGTGTGGGGTGGGAGTTGCCACGAGTACAGTTGTAGCCTGGGCTACATTACGTAAGCGCACGCTCGAGATTATAGCTTCTGCGAATGGGGAAAAGGCTGGAACTCTAATGCTAATGGTGGAATGGGGCGACAATGCGGATAGAAGACGTGTTTGTTGAGACCTTGAGAGAAATGCCGGTAAATGTGTGTCGGTCTATTTTATTAGATTATTTGACTTATCGTTAGAAGAATATCTTCTAGTACCCTGGAAGATACCAGGGAACATAAATCGATATGCTTAATTACGAAGGTAAATAAGATAAACTAGGACGTCATCGGGATAAGTTGTCGGGGCGCTAGGCACGCAGCATAAGTAGAGCGTAAAAGTTTCCTTTCATCCGCGGCCATTAATATCCAAGGACCGCAGAAAAAGGATAATTTTTTGCCATTTCAAAACGTCACGAGCAAGCCAAAGAGGGAGGAAAGCGAGGGAAAAAGAAAGGGGCCAGATTCTTTTCTTTGCCCGCGGCAACCGCACTCTCGGTGTCGCACCTATGCACAGCTCAAAGCTTGGAATGAAAGTCGAGGCTGAAGGCTGCTCCTCTCGTTTTCTTAAAGTTTCTCGCAGCCGAAAAGTTTTCTCTGTCGCCCTATCGAGATTTCTCGTTTGTCTCGCGGCTTCGCGCCACCGACGGACGGACGGACGGACGGAAAAGCGCGCTGATAAATGCAGCCCGCGGTCCAAACTCATCTCGCGGATTGTGTCTCGCGGAGAGAAAAGCCAGGGATAAAGCCCGAGCCTCCTCCTAGCTCTTCTTACCCTCGCTCTGCTTTAGCTGTGGGTATGTGTGTGTGTGTGTGTGTGTGTGTGTGTGTGTGTATTGTACTTGGAAAAGTTTGCTTGAATGAGAAGTAGAAATATATCCATTCTTATAGAAATATAAATGGTCGCCTAAGGAGACGCGTTGAGGATAGAAAGGGGAAAAGGCGCTAAGGGAAGTGAAAATGAAAATAGATTAAGAAGAGGAAGGGATGGCGTATTGTTTAGAATTTCTGGATAGATCATAATATTTTCATTCGAAACGATTTATTAATTTCTTTGTATATTCTTTCGTTTCAACTTTATAAAACAATCGAATAAAATTCTTTTTGCAATAACTGTTTCAGCGATATATAAAAGTCTTATAATATTACGTTTGCCATTTTTTTTTTCTCCGAGACCAGCGCTCGTCGTACAAACGAATAAAAAAAAAGACGATCGAGAAAAAAATCCCATAGCGGGCTTGTTAAGTGCGAAAACTCCACATTTTGCCGGACGGAGCACGTATGCTCCATTATGAAATCGAGTGCACACGTATATACCCCGGTCCGAAGGGATTGATCGGTGCGCAGTTGTTTTGCGCTCTCTCTCTCTCTCTCTCTCTCTCTCTCTCTCTCTCTCTCTCTCTCTCTCTCTCTCTCTCTCTTTCAAGTGCGCTCGTGATTGCGGAGAGTTGCCGCACTGGCCTGGCTTATAACATCGGACGCTGCCACCGCCGTGCTTGCCTTTTATTTTCATGCAATCGGTCTGCGATCGATATTCCTCCCTCCCTCGTAGCTCCCCCCCCCCCCTGACCATTCTGGTGCACAGCAAATGACAGCTTTCGCGGACTGAACCAACTCTGCTGCGCTTGGCCTATGTATTATTGGCGGAAAAATTTTTTTATTACAGCCCACTGGTAATTCACGTACAAAAACAGAGCGTCGAACTTTACCTTTTGGGCCCTTCATTCTTCGCGTTATTTGTTCTTTCAGTTATTTATCGAGCCGAATATAATAACACATCGACGTCGAGTAATGTACTAGAGCTTTCATGATGACATTAGAATTTGAGAGGATTGCACGTATACTGTTGTTTTGTTTAATTTAAAAAGTTTTTAGTGCGTAACCTATCTGATACGTCGTTAATCGAATCGCTCATCAAGTATTTACGATTGCTTTGATCTATAGAACAAAGGACGTACATTGATCTCGAGATCGATTCTCCTCTTTGTTAACTGCTAAGAGCGGCACTTTACACTGTAATCACTGTTTATAAGTACTCCATTATACCGACGTAATAATCCGTGTAATCTACATGAATGACATTAGTATTGAAATTGATACAAGCTTGTTCGTTAGTACGCGTCTGGTATGGGGAATCTTCCAAATTAAGTTGATATCTGAATATTATAGATTTTAATTTTGATGTAATAAATAAAAGCAAAAGGAAAAAAAGAACGACAACGACACGCGGTATTCCCAAGCGGTCACCCATCCAAGTACTAACCGCGCTCGACGCTGTTTAACTTCAGTGATCGGACGAGAACTGGTTTTTTTCAGCCTGATATGGTCGTTGTTGAAGTAATTCATCTTCTGCAATGCTGTAGGCAGTCAGTTTTTAAAATGTCACTTTAAAAAATGCGACTTATCTCGAAAAAGTAGAACGCTTTTAGCATGAAAACAGGTTGGTCAACAAACGCGACAAACTTTCAAGCAAACATCGAATGTGCACTCATCAAGCGCATAAACTCAATGGAAAATAAGCCATTTTCCAATCGGCGATTTTTCCAGTCGGTCACGAGCTCCAAGCATACCGCGCACACACGGATCTCGAGATTCTTGGCAAACGCAGAAGTGCGACAAGAGATGGGGAGGAGGGGCAAGAGAGTCGATGGCACTCGAGATTTCCGAGTGCATTCCAAAGGCTACATATGCGCACATACACACGTTCACAGAAGCATACAGATGAATAGAGGAGAGACGCGCGAGCTCTCGAATTGACTTACATGAAATAACAAGCGCGTCCCTGACCATTGGCCCACATGCCATTATGCACTTAAGAGATGCTCTCAACGACAGCAGCAGCAGTAGCCACAGCAGTAGAGCTGGTGACGCGGCTCCTTGGTAATTGTCGTATCCCACTTGCGTAAGCCCTCCCGCGCGAATTCTCCCTCCCCTCGCCTCACTCCTCCTCCTTCTTTTCACGCTGCTATATTCAGACCAATTAGTCCATTCATTCTTGGGCTGATGCGGCGCATACTACGGCCGACGCGCTTCTTCGAGCCTCGTTCTACGACCCTCGGCGCTAGGCTTCTGCGTTGTTTTTCTCCCGGATAAAAGTTATAGGCATGCGGGGGGATGCGTGAAAATTTCTATTTCCCGCACTGATCTTCGTTGGTTTAAACGGGAGCATAAGGTGTTGATTTGTCGTAAGCTCAAGAGAGTCTCGGTTGACCGGAGGAATTTTCGAAACTGTGCCGGGTCATTGGCATCCATTAGTCACTCGCTGACTCGTCGACTTTGCGAATGAGAGTGGTCTTTTTAGAAACACGAGCTGCGAGCCTGTAGTTAAGTGATTTTTTTTTTTTAGGCAATCGGAGAGGGACGCCTTCGCTTTGTTGCTTTTGCTTGCTCGCCGATTCTGGCCTGAGATAGCGATAAAATGTGTGTTTGTCTCTGCGGTTATTTATCTAAACGAATTAAGAGAATGGATTTGTAACACTTGGCCTTTTATTGATCTAGATGTTTGTTTTTTTTGCGGTTTACGTAAGTAAACAATGATGGCTGTTGTTGCGCGCTAAAAGAAAAAAAGAATATCCGATACGAAATTGTCGGATGATTGTTGCACTGACACGCGGCATCTGCATTAAAGTATCTCAGGCTCCAATAAGGAAAAGTTGAGGATACTTTTTTTCTTTTGCTTTTACTGGTTGAATTTATCGTTATGAAAGAGCCAGAGTTTCCATTATCTTTCATACCCAAACTTTTAGCCGATGGCTTGAATATTTTCCACTGCTGCGTTTTGAAACATTGTACTACTTTGAAGTTGCCAAAGTCCAAAGAAAAAGATCGAGTGTCTTGTGCGAGACATTCAATTGTTCTGCCGCACTGCTAGCTTTTTGCGGATCGTGAATATTTCAGTCGCTGCTGGGCGGGGATGGAAAAAAATTTCCAACTTTGGCTTTTTATCCGCAAATTTTATCCGGCGTTTCTTTTGTTTAAACAAGACAGCGGACATTTTTCGAAATTTCGTCGCATTTGTCAACGAGCCAAGATAAAAACCGTTGGCTATTAAAAGCCGATAAATATTAATAAATTGAAAGAAAGAAAAAAGCTCGCGCGAATGGAATAAAGTACAGTACACCCTATTAGCAAAATGTAAATCGAAGAGAACGAGACCCTGAAACTAAGTGTGTTACGCCGAGCGAATAGTTCCAAGAGGAGCGAGCGAATAATTCTAGGCATGAAACCCAAGGCCAGAGCGCTTATAGCGGCGCGCCGGGAAGAGAAGCATTTACAAGCCATTAGACGCGTGCAGAATCTGTTAGGAGCGAGCCGAGCGCACACGTGACTCGAGCGCCTCTACAATGTCCGGACGCACTGCACAGCCGATTACATCGACGCCTCGGAATCTCGGATACTCTCGGAGGACATGTGACGCTAAAGGCGCAGTTACGTTATCACATTTTTCAAAAAGAATCTCATATTGGTTTAAATCAGCCCCTTCCCCGCTTTCTCTCTCTCTTTCGACTGACGTCGAAAAAATTTCTTTCCGCGAATATTCAAAGTATAATATCCGGAATAACTGGGAAATTTTCGGCGAATTTTGCGAGATAAAAATTTAATATACTCGATATTTTTACTGCTCTTGCATATTCGCTTGTCGCGCTTTGATTTATTTACATTGAAAATTTTAAATGACCGTCAAAGATTCGGTCTCTTTCTGGAGACGACGGAGAGGATAGCGCAAATAATATTGTCTATAAATCAAAAGAACGGAAGGAGCCTTCCCGCGCATTATTACCAAAGATTCATATACAGTTGGCGCGCAGTTGGAAAGTAAACATCCCCTAGCACATCAGACAGGGAGGCCTTATATCCTGCTCTCTGCTCTCAAAGTGCAGACTCGTGCTAGACGCCGAAAATTCTTTCCTCGCGTTAGCTAAGACGCATAAATCTCCGCGTGTAGTATCAAGAGCAACTCTTTTTCTCTTCCCTTCCGTCGCCTAGCTTCATCCTGCCACGGGGCTGTATAGCGGTCCCGCGCGAATCACGTATCTGGCTCCAGCGTAACAACTGCGCGTGCTCTCTTGCTGTTCAATCCTCGACTCTCGGGACCCCTGGCCCTCTCGAGCCTGCACTCTGGGAGAGGGGGTGCTGGCGAAATAGAAAGCCGCAATAGTTCGTGCACACGTACACAAGGGGCTGGGAAGGGAGGGAGAGCTGAGCACGTGTATTTGAGGGAGAAGAAGGGAGCCCGGGATCGTCCTCATCCTGGTCGATAAGTCAATGTTCCCCGCCGACAATGGACATCGGGAAGAGAGCCGCCGAGGGAGCGAAGCAGGCACATCCAATGCCGCCGCAATGTCGCGGTTCTCTGTACACCTCCCTCCCCGTCCCCTCCTCCTGTCCCAGGCATCTCTCCATCCTTATCTTCTACCGCCAGCGTCAGTTTCCGCGTTCCCCTTTCCGGTTGCGTCGATCTCGCGATGCGTTCCACCTGCACCAGGGACTTCCAAGGCTGATGCTCCCTCTCAACAATGAGACGCCTCTTACTCCCACTCATCTTGAGGAGAGCCAAGGTTGGATATATACCGTCGACGCCAATGGTAAATACCACGTTATTCAACCCGCCAAGAGGCAGAGACTCTTTCCTCCCTGTACGATTCTCTCCGGTAAAAGGATAAGGAGGAACAGGTTTTGTGCTCGGACGAAAGATTTCCCTCTATCTCCCTCCCCCTCTGGTGCTATTGGAATATCGGCGAATTGCGCGCGAGATTATTTTGGGGGAAGTCTCTCTAACCCTCTCTCGTTTTTCGAACCGATTTTCCGTATCGCCCTCCTCGCTAAGCTATATAGATCTCATTGTCCGACGCATAAGGAGAACTCCCGGGGAATCCCATGGAATCGTGAAAGTTTTTGCGATTTTAAATTGAACGTCACGAATCTCTCTCTTCCTCTCTTTCTCTCGATGCTTTGTTGCCGCTTGACGACCGCGGATGTGGCGTTGCGGGACTTTCGAATAGCCCGCTAGTTTTTCTTATCTATTTTACTTGTCCTATTTTGGGAATAGCTATACCATTTTCTATTGAGAGTTATTTATTTGTTGAGATTCTTTAAGGGTAGTACTTGGATTTTTGCCCATTTTGATACTTCATATAACGATTTGAATTTTCAAGTATTGTATGATATAAATATTTATAATTTAATGTCCTTTCAAAGCTCAGCTTTTTAATGATTATTTTAACATTACAGAAAAGCTTTTTGATTGATATTGATCAACATCTAATAAACGTTATTATAATAACAGTTGAATTAATTGGGAGAAGCTTGAATTATTATTCGACTGATTCACGAGTTTGAGATTCTCTTACAGAGAGACTGCAAGCTCACAACTTTTGTGCCCTTAAAATTAACCGTAACTTATGCTAATAAATGTCAATATTCCGTGAAAGCTCATTGTTGGCTTTTACAACCTATCCTATGACGTACTTACTGAATGTGTGCTTGTGTGTGCGTTTTGGATCACTGGACTCGCTAATGACATAATTATATTTAATCCACTGAAATGAAAACACGTTTCCAATCGCAAATTAAAAGAGCTTAATAGAGCGTGTGAGTAGGCTGTGAATGATAGATTATTACGTGGAACGTAATTGTATAGTTCAGCTGCACTGGTGCAAAGCAAATAACCCAGAGAATTAGCATTGTGCAGCTAATTATCGTTGTTTTAAAACCGAATGCATGAGAGGATGCTAATCGCTCTAAAAAAAAAGTTTCTTTTGAAGAGGTACATATTCAATTACGTTTAATCGCACTGTTTACGCTTTGTAAGTACTTTTCCATTTTGTTATTGTTTGTCTTTGAAGATAAAAAATAACGTATGAAATTTGAAGAAAAATAAAACAAAAAATCTAGCCACTAATATCACATGTACCCGCACACACGCATACTCGAACACATTATGAGACAACCAAACTTCCGCTCCATCTCGCTCTGTTCCAAGTAATATCGGATTGTTACAAGGACACATAAGAAAATTGCTATCGGAGCCTCAGCCCGACATCGACGACTACAACGACAGCGGGAAATGAGAAAAGGCGCGCGACATCGAATATTCCGAACTAACGGTAGCATAGGGTGGAGCGGTAGCAGGAGGAGCGAGAGAAGGAGGGGGTGTTATCTCACGAGAGCGCTAACTTCGTCGAGACGGCTCGCGTTAAACGGCTCTCCCGCTTCTGGAGCTTCTTTTTCGGCGAGTCGATCGTTCCCTCACCGCCACGGAGCCCCGTCGATCTTATCGCTTTTGGCTCCTCCGCGACGGCGTGTCAGGGATAAAAGCGGTATTCCAGCGACTGCGAAAATTAGAAAACGTATTTTCCTCCTGCAAGTCAAATTAGTTTGGTTGACGCGCTGAATTGGATATTGCTACTATTTTAAAAGTACACGTATTTGGGATTGAGTATACATCGATTCTATCGTTTTACCCCGGTCGCGCGTATATTGAAGAGCAAGAGAAATTTGCCATTTGTCGAAGAAAATTTTGAAAATTCTTATACGCGATATTTGAATATCAATTTTGGCACACGCGAAACTTGCAGTAAATTTTGAGCGCGTCGAATACGAAAAATACACGATATTCTCGGAAGTTGAAAATTCTCTTTTTCATGGTGTGTTGACAATTTTATAACACCTACCAATAACGTGCAGAAAACGTATCAAAAATTTACAGTGACGTGGTTTGGAAACGCGTTTAGAATGACTTTAGGTTGATAATGTTCTTTTGAAAAGTAACCATCTGGAAATCAAGATTTTTTTTTTTTTTTTTTGGCAAACTCGTTGATTGGCATGCAGTGTCATAGGGAGACACACATGGTAGGATTAAAAAAAAAGAATGGCAGAAGACGTTTTTCAATTCATTGGTCAAGCTCCAACTCTTTAGAATTTCGCTGTTTGCCCGAGTTAACTTCCCGCTGGAGCAGGTCCAATTCGCTATTTTCATCGGTCTTCGGGCTTCCAATCTATTTTTGCTCGGCTTTATTTTGTTTTCCATTTAGCGCTTATGTTTACAAATCTCCGACATCTCCTCTGTATATTTCTCCGCTTTAGGAAAGAAGAACCATCGTCCAGAATTGCTTGACATATTTTTCTGTTCTTTCGATTTTCGTTGATAACAATTAATTCCAGAAATTTGATTTTCAATTTTTTTAAATGTTTATTTTCACGTCTACTATTTATTACGTACAAATTTAAGTTTCCACGCTTTGACGCCAGTAGCTGTTATTTTAGAAAATTTCTAAAAATCCCCGAATAAAATAGAGCAAAATAAAAAGCTTATATACACACTATCAGAGTCAAGCGATCAAGTCCCGAAGGCAAGGTTTCTCAAGTGTTAAACATCATAGAAAAGTGAAGGCGCTGAGAATACTGGCAAACAGAGCAAGTCTAAAAGAAAGCTCGAAAGAAAAGTCTTCGCAAACAGAGCGACGAGAGGAAGCGGACGGCGAAAAAGGCGAATAGAGAAGGACAGAAAGCTAAAAAGAAAAAGACATCCGAGTTGTGGGAGAGGGCCAAGAGGCGGGAGTGTGAGGGTAGGGGGGGGGGAGAGAATGCCCGTTTCCGCAATCTATCCTTAGCCTTGGCTTCTGTACGGGCGCGGGGGTATTTCGCTCTCGTGCAAAAATTGAATCGGCCGCGTGCGCGCCTTGCTTATGCACACATGCACGGGGTGAGTACATGGAAAGCTCGCGCCGCGTGAGCTTGTAGATGAAAAACGGAAAATACATCGGTCGCGCGCATACGGTGGGCGTCGGGGGGCGAGATGGAGCGAAAACGAGAAGAGCCAAGCAGAGAAGAGAGAGGGGTAAATTTTTCATTACACAGCCTGACACATTTCGCGCGAGGCGAGAGAAAATGACGGGGGCACTCGCGCGTGAAATTGAAATACGTCTAGCGATCGGGAGCTGCTCTGCTAAGGCGAGAGAGAGAGCCCTTATGCGCGAATCGCAAACACACACGCGCCATCCCCCCCCCCAGTTCAATCCCCCAACAGCCTCTTTCTTCAAGCCCCGTCTCGCTCGCTCGTACGTGGCTTAGGTGGGGCCAGCATGCGAAAACGGAGGGACTTGATGGAGCCTGCTTCTGCCGAGAGAGAGATTTGTCCTATCTCGACCGCGTCACCACTGCACCGGTTAATCGCGCGCTATTTGATATCACGCGAAATTGGCTTTTCGCTTTGCATAATGGCCAGGGATACACGAAATGACTTTATAAGGGGGCGATGACTTGATGGCGCTGAAGATGAAAAAATACAGCTCGAGGGAGAAGGGAGGGGGGTGAAAAGATTGAATGTACATTTTAAATTCATGTTGATTTTTCGATTATGCATTTGCAGTTGTAAAATAAATTTTTTTTAGCGGCTTCTTAACGACCATGAGCAATAAAACATTGAGCAATATAAATTTCGTTCAATGGCTAACTGTTAAAAAAAAAACAACGGAAGTAATAAGAAAGCCATCAAGTGTCACAAACGACTGGAACAAAGTAGCGAGCGACAAAGTCGGATCCATAATCCAAAGCAGCTCGAGCGAATAATTGCAATCGGACGTACATTTCTCATTAGTATCGCGCCGTAATATTTGCGTCAATATTGCAACAAGCTCTGAACTGGTGATGAACTGGCGCGGGGAGGATGTAGCTCGTTCGCCGGGGCGTGTAACTGGGGAAAAACATTTGCATAATTTAGACACGAGAGAGAGAGAGAGAGAGAGTCCCGATGAAATTCGATCCCTCATAGCCGATAGGACTGCCTGCGCGCGTAATATGATTTATTCCATTTGTCGCGAGCGAATTCAAGGCGAGGGGGAGATCGAAGGAGCGGGATGAGCGAGGAGAAGGGTGTTAAGTCCGACCGAGAGTAATTTTGACGGCGCAAACGTTTCCGTTATATATTCCCGTGTAACTCGAGTCCTATCCGAGCTCGCCCAGCTGTATTAATAATCCGCGGAATCTCGGCGATCGAGTTATGTTCGCGGGCTCGGGAGAAGGAAGTAATCGTTTACCGCTGGAGCAGCAGCAGCAGCTCCTCTTCGCCGCGGCACCTGGGTTCTCTCTCTCTCTCTCTCTCTCTCTCTCTCTCTCTCTCTCTCTCTCTCTCTCTCTCTCTGTACGACTATCGGGTTCTATGGAGAATAGCTGCATAATCGCGAGGACCTACCCGCCTACTCCTTCTCTATGCGGCTCTCAATCTTTCTTCCGTCGAGCAGCCTGTCTTATTTTCCCTAGGATATCTTATTATTCTACTTCAAGACGCGCGACGTTGAATAAATCCGAAGACGCAGGATTTGTAAGTTGGAGTAGAAAATATTTTCCAGGCTTACGCTAACGATTCGACGCCTGTGTTACTGTATTTTAAACACTTGCCTTAACTTATTGATATTTATGCTTGTTTTTACTTTGAATACTTGCTTATAATTTTCCTTCGACTTTATAAATTCAAATTAACTCATAGAAAATTCTTCAAGATCGACAACTAATACCTGTTTATTCTAACAAGCTACCATACAAGACGTTGCACGGAAATCAGTAAAAGTATCATCTCAACTTACCTCGCTTAAAAAAAATCTGGCAGTAGAAAAGTCCAGTATAGTCAGACATTAGCGCCGAGCTGGCTAGACTCGTACAGACTAGCCGAGGGGAACCAGGGTAAAAAGTACAAAAGCCAGAGCTCTTTAATTATTCAAAGCCAATCAGAAGTTTTACATTTCCAGCGTCGCGCGCCGGAGCCCTTCGACACTAGTTCAGCCCCGCTCCGAGAGAGAGAGTGAGGCTTTCGCTAAAGCGACACGTGGACCGGAAGCTGTTTAAAGCTCCGTCTCATTTTTCCTGGGAGAGAGAGAGAGTCAAATGAGAAGCTGCGCTGCGCGAATCCGAGTCTTTCTCCCTTTTCATCTCCTACGCGCTCGCACTTGGGATCGTGTTATTCAATTACCAGCACCGCTCTCGCATGGACAATCATCCCCCCGGGATTCTTTCTCTGTTTATCGTGTTGATTGAAGCTTAACGCTGCCTTTATTTGAGCGCGGAGCCGGCTCGGTGTTTTTAATAAGAGTGTTTATCTACCGATGTCGATTTAAATTTGACAAACGCGGAGCACCTATACGCGTTTTATCGACATGTCTTTTAAACTTCTACTTTGGATATTGAGAAAATGTTAAAAAAGAAATGAATGAAAGTATGTTTGTAACAACTGTTACAAAAAGAGAAACAGGTAGGCCCTATAATTTTCTGCGGTTAAAAAAAAGGAAAAGCCGCAAAAGCGCGGCTAGCAGGTGACACGTACGTAAAGCCACCTTATAGACGAGCTTTAGCCCCGGGAAAAAGCTGCGGCGGAGCAACAACAATCGCCAGAACCCGTCACGTTTTCCACCTTATCCCTCGCGCCATTTCATCGCTACGATGACGCCGCGGAAGCCGGAAAAATGCGAGCGAACAAAGAGCCTGTCGGCTCAGGGCGCAATTTAAGAATAGCCGACGGCTTTGCGTCTTCCGTGATAGACAGGCTCCTCGCTCTCTCTTACTTCGTCTTTCTCTCTCTTACGATGACATCAATGCGCTGAAAATTTTTACTATAAAAATTCGCAGCCGGCTTTATTGACTTGATGCTTAAACGCGCTTTATTTATCTTCATCCCGGTGGTGGAAGATAAGAAATTGGCGACCAACTGCGATAAAGCCCTAAGCCAAGGGGGAGGTAAAATCGTCGAGTTTGCATTTTTAAGATTGGGTCACGTGAAGACGGCGATATCGATTGTACGAGATAGGGCATGTCGCTTTTAGCACTTGCCTCGGAGAGTCTCGGAATAAGTCGGCTTGATGGAAAATTAATGATCGTGTTAAATGTTATTTTTGCAGCGGATCGATTCGCCGTAATAAAGTTTCTAAGGTATTTTACCTTACGTCGAGATCAAATTTAGTGCTAGAATCCAAGGATTGTATAAATCGATTGGATAATTTACTTAGTTTTTGATGATTTACATATTACAATCATGATATTGATTTTCAGTAGACTACCGACCAGAACCAGGCACATCAGCCAAAGCTCTAGAGCTTGCACGACTATGGTGATGCTAACTGCTTTAATGTTTTATTAAATGCAGACAAGTTTTTTTTTTTCAAGCAACATCTGAGCCAGTGATAACGAAAATGAAATGAAAGGCTCAGCGGTTTCTGAAATCCGTCCGGTAAGTAAGACCAAGAGTACCTGCAAACACACATAGAGAGAGAGAGAGAGAGGGAGAGTTGCAGACATCTCCAACAACAGGGTTACGAGTTGCAGCTTGGAATTCGGATTTGGGCTCTAGTGCTCTTGCTCTTTAGGCCCCTCCGAAGTCTTAGGCAGCGGATTAAACTAGCGGGGATTAAGAGGCGCTGGCCGTATAGGGGCTGCGATACGTCAACAGGACGAGAGGAGTGCACGCGCAGCTTGCGAGTGTATATCTGGGAATTAAGCAATCTTCAAAACACGAGGTGAAAAGAGTTGCTTGTCGAGTGTCTTTCTCTCTCTCGCCTTGTTAAAGTTGCCTGCCCCCTGGAATAGCACATTTTCAACATGAATATTCATACTTGAGCTCTCTGTGCGTGTGTGTATGGCTGTCTCTTTCTTTGTGCTTTCGAGCTTGTTCGGCTTGAGTAAAGCGTCGGGAAACTGCTCTATGAGAATGCTGAATTCGTGTACGATAATGAGAAATGCGGATAAAGTAGTCTTTTTACGTTTGGATAAGCAAATTTCATTGTTCTTAAACGTCTCGAGTCTTAATATGTTCTGCTTTTGAATTAAAATATTATATTATTTATAATAAGCACGTTCCAAGCCGTAGTCCATTTAAAATTACAATCAGAATCGTACGACGCGACAAATGGATCTCGATTACTTGGTTGTTCAGGCACGTGTTTGCTCGCGTTATGCAAAAGCAATCATATCAATAGCAAATACAAACGGATAAAATCTCTCGCAAGATCCAGGCCGCGAGGCCTTAGCATGGGGCTCACGTCCGTTAAAAAAGCGCCTGATCCGAAGATGCAATCGAATGAAAGTCACTCAATAAGTCCGACGCAGTTGGAAAGACGCCTGGCGGAGCTGTGCAGCGCACATTGGTAACTCGATATTTTCCAAGCATGAAAATGCAGTTTCCCCCCCAACGATTCGAAACCTAGAAAATTGCATCGGCCGTTCTCGTTCGAACAATGCAAGCCTCTCCGACAAATGGCTACGCATTTTTTCACGGAACCCCCCACTTATTTCGCCCCTTTGTTTCTGTCATAGCGGCGTTTTACCAACTAACCATGCGATCTGCCTGATATAAAAGAGAAAAATCTGGGTTAAGGACGAGGGAAAAAAAAATACCGACCAAGTTTAGACTTTTTTCGCGCTTAAACTTTGCTTCAACTTTGTTTACACTTTTTTCGTCACTGTTATTATAGAGTTTTTGTATTATGCTTTACGTGTTGACAAGCTATTTAATGGCCTTTTTTCTCAGCACAACGTGTAGGTTTAAAGCGATAGACATATAAGGAGAGATTATACTTTTTTTAAAAACATTAGCGAGATTGCAGAACTATATAAGTCACAACGAGAGGCACACGAGTGTCTACTTAGCAGTAACGTTTTATCTGCGCGAGAGGTAACAAGCAAGAATGAACAAGAGGCAAAAGAAAAGCCAACGTTTATCATTTTTACCAACAATAATACGCAGCATAGCTCGGCCGAAAGAATAAAATAAAAGGCTCTTGAACAAGGAAATTAAAAGAACAGAGAGCGCCGGATAATGAAATGCACACAAACGTGCACGTTTTCACAAAACAACGACTAAAGCCAAGCCTTAAAGAGCCCGCACATTTTCTCCGAGGGGTCGCGCTCCCGCCTGTTCCCTCGAAAAAAAAAAGGTCAGAGACGCGAGCGCTTGCTTGCATACCAACAGGCTAAAGGTCTCCCCGACGATTTGCTCGCGCTTATCGGGGAGCTATGCCTGGCGCATCCCACTCTCTCTCTCTCTCTCTCTCTCTCTCTCTCTCTCCGGATAACCATATTTATTCGGCTCCAGCGAAGCGTAGTTGCGCGGGCGACAGTTGAAAATCAGCCAGTTGAAAAAATGGCAAAGCCTAACGGAGGCAGGGTATTAGGAGATTGCATCTCGCTAGAGAGCTAATCGATAAATTTCATTGGGACTAGATAAGCGGCAAAGGAGAGAGAAAGGGACGCGGCCCGCGCTTTCCTCGCTCCTTCGCTCGTTGACGACCTCTCCCCCCGTTCTTATTGTATTTTCCCAGCCCCTCTCTCTCTCTCTCTCTGCCCTGCCGCCAACCAGCCCACTAGCTTTTTGTTTGACGGCTTTATAGATTTGTTTTTTAAGCCGCGCAAATGGCTGACGTTTATTGGAGCGCGAGAATAAAGCGGTTGGAAGGCTCCTACTGTTATTTCGCGCGATAGAGCTATGAAAAATGTGATCTCGTTTTGAAATTTCTTATCGCGCGCTTGCCGATTGTTCAAATATTTACGTTTTGTATGCACATACCTTTCGTTTTGTGATATCAATAAACAAAACTATACATGCCACTGTAAATCTAACGCGTGCACTGTATAGGTGCGTTTGTTTCACAACACATTAAATTGCGTTGGAATAAAGTTCGTGCGGTTACGTAAAAAATAATTTACCTTTTTTTTTATCGTTTTCAGCGCAGGAGATTGAGAAAGTAGAAAATTTGCATATAAAAACAGCAAGCTCACCTGAAACATAAAAAAGGCGTTAATTAGAAAATTAACGTCGCTTTGTTTAATTATGATTAAATTCATAATTTATTTAATGCGAAATAAGCTCTTATCTGTTAATAGGCTGTTGACCGCAAGCACAAATGGATTATAAATGACTAATCAATACGGCCTATCTAGATATTTGATCTCTGCATAAAGCTGAGTCGTTTAATGCGTTTCAGAAGAATCTTCACGGTTTGCGCCGAATACGCAATTAAATTTTAATTTTAAACGACAAACTGATTATTTGAATATTTAGAATAAAAAAGATCAACAACTGCAAATAAAGCACGCGCTGGATATATCGCGAAATCAATTTGATACAAATTATTCAAGCGAAATCGACGTCGACATGGCAACGTTCTCCGAAATCTAAAATCAGCAAGGAAAAGTGCCCTCAGCAACGAGAGGGCTCCTTTGACTGCAGCCTTCAAAGCTCGGCATTCCAACGCCCAGAACGTCCGGCCAACACACGTCGCACCTGTCCCAGTAGCAGCAGGATTGGCTTGGGTTCTCCGAGCGCGCCGGGGCCTACGCTAATCGTCGGGCGCACGCGAGACTACACAGCTGACCGATGCCCGGTGCAGATACACGCCCGGGGCCTTTTCACAGCGGCTCGAACGGAAACACGCGCGGGAGGGGGGAGGCACGGCCAGCTTCTCGCATGTCGCTGTCTCGTTAGCTTGTCCCGCTGCCCCTTCCTAACCACCCAAAACTACCTTGCAGCCCTTCCCCTTCTCTTTCTCTTTATCCGCCTCGCGCTTTGAGGGAGGTGTTATAAATGGCGCGGCTGCGCCGCTCCAGCGACCGTCGCTTGATGGAAAGATTGGCTGGGGTTCGGACGTGGCCGTTGACGAGCACCGGGCTATTCTCCACCTTTTTTCAGACTGACATTTTAACCTGTGGTATTTAGCTGCAGGAGGCTAAAGAGATGGATTTAACAAATTGTCGGGCTGCTTATTAAAAGTCGCGAGAAACATATGTAGAAACGTTTTAACAAAGAACGTTTATGCTGAATGTTGCAATATAAACAGAAAAGTAATTAATTTTATAATTTATACTACTTTCATTAAAATAGCTGCAGAAATAAAAAAATTCTTACACTTTATTGTAAAACATTAAATTACTTTGTAGTCATAATTGAATGAAAAATTTAATTAAAATTTTCCGGATTTCCACGCCGTAAATGCAAGCTTTATAAAAAATTTGATTTAAACATCAAACTGACGCGTGAATTTTAAAGTATTTATCACATCTGTTTTCAATCTTATATTCTACCAATTCCAATCAATAACAACGTTATTTATTAAACGATATCGCATTTTCTGTACATATAAAAAATAATTTAAATAAAAAGAGGAAAATAAATTGCAATAGAATACTAATTTAACGTAATTGGTAATCGTAAGCAAAACAAGAAGGAAACATAAAAATTAAAGTCAAACAAGATTCATAGCGCTATCGATAATTCCATTTCGTGTCACGATTTTTACTATCGACTCAATTGCCTTTCATTAACTCCGTACTCTATCAATTTCCTGGTCATTAACAAGTGCCTCGTGTCGTCGAGCAAACAGATCCAGCAGCTGTAGAAAGTAGAGAGTAAAATAAAAGAAGCGAGAAGAGGAGGAGGAGTAAGAGAGAAAGCTAAACTCTCTCGAAGGCGAAGCTCCTCTCCATGCACTTCTCCAATTCGTTTCTCGACTCTTCGCTGCTCTTTCTCCTTTGGTTTGACGACTCGACTCACTTCCCCTTACACAGAACAACGCCCGAAAGCTCTTGGGGGGGGGGCAGTGTATACAGCTCGACGTACTTGTAGTTCTCATTCTCCGAGAGTGTACGCAGTCGCGCCAACGACGATTTCAATGTCGGGCCTCGTGTGTCGCGCCACATCCTTTTCCTGTCCTCTATTTTTTTTTCTTTTCGTCTCGCTCGACAAAACCGCTCGTCGTTAACGAGTCCAAGGCGCGCTATTTCGACGACAATTTAGATAAATTGCCGGATTACGTGAGTTTATTTGCATAATTGCAGCAGACGTCGGATCTATCGATTACCCTCACTTGCCTACGTTTTCATTACGCCAATTTTAATGAGATTTTTCTGAAACTTTGTTTTTTACGTTTATTATGGTTTATATTTAAGTAAAAGAAAAAGAGATTTGTCGTTTTGATAATTTTCTAAACAACGTCAGCTGTTTCGAGTGTCCGTTACCAAACCCCCCCGGTAACTCCACCAAATTGATTTAACCGTAATCGACCACAGAATAATAGTGCCCATAGTCAAGGTACTCCCTGGGACACGTGTCGCAGACAGGGAACAAGTAAAAAGGCCAGTATGGTGAGCAGCAGGTATAGAATGGAAAAGGCCGGAGCAGTCTGGCTTCTTAATTTACCTCCAAGCCTCTTGAATTTCCGGGCGCAACAGTCTCTGGTAAAATGGGCTCTGATAACCATCGCGGCCCGCCCGTCTCTGGTACACGTTATAATTGTTCCTAATCTCGCAGGTCTATGGGCGTATCGGGATGTCTCTCCGAGCCGGTGGTCGCCTAAAAATTCTCCGGGACGTTAGATCCGAGGATATATCGTTACCCCCGCTGGGCCGATGATTATGGGTATACGGCTTCGCTTGACACAGTCTTGAAACTTAAGCCGATTTGAAAATGACTTCCGCCTGGCGCTGTTCCAGGGGTTCAACAGCCTGCTTATACGAGGAATTTCTTGCTGCCTCTCTTTCTCTCTCGCGCACGGACTGGCTGATAGAGGACACCCGGCTAGTAGAAGAGCGCGTCATTTCGTTTGCGGCGGCTGATAATTACTTTTTGAGAGGCTCTTTAGTTATCGATCCTCTTGCAGTGGCTACGTTGATTTTATCCTTGTGGAATAATTGAACGAATTAGCCCGAGGACGGTTTTGAAAGAATTTACATTTCGGACGTCGCAAAAAAGGCCATCGACGAAAGTCGCGCGCCCGATTACGAGTAAAAGATAACGATCAAGGATGGTCGATATAATAATTCGACTTTAAACCAGTTAAAAGAAATCCAGCGAGTCGGGAAAATAAAAGCCTTGATCGACCCACTAATCACATCTGACGCGTACACGAAGCAGCGTAAAAGTCGACGCAGATGAAGGCACGAGGTGTGAATAAGAGAGACCGGCCACGCGTCGTATAGAATCTAGGCGCGCCAGCCGTACGCGGCAAATCGAGTCGTAAATGACTAATAGCTCCGCCGGACTTTGGACGCCCGTCAACTTTGGCGCGCAGCCGCGTCGGTCCACGAGGCGTATTGGAATAACGCGCCATTAGCGCAGCGGCAAGTAGGGCGTAAGCGGGCGCGCGCCCACTCATCCTTCACCTTGCGCCTTAATTGTCTCGTGCCGTGGCGGGCTCGCGACCTCGGGACTATCGACGCCGAGGCAGAGACGAGGCTCTCTCTCTCTCTTAAACTAAGCCCCGAGGCCAAAGTTGTCAGGTGGATTAGAAAATTTAATTTTCAACCTATTGTCTCTGCCGCGCTGGACCAACTTTTATCCCCACTCACCGACCCTCCACTCGGCACTTTGACGACGCGAAGGTAATTGCGTTTACGAGATGCGAACGTTAAGGAAGGAATGTTACGTCGGCTAATCGGATTTTTGGGAGCAAAGCTCGCCCGGACCCTCCTATCTCCCCCTCACCCTGCCTTTTCCGAGCTTTATAATTTCAGGCGGAATTTTTGTAGGATCGCTTCGAGCGCCAACGACTACGTTAAATTCAATTTGCATAATCATTAATGGCACAAAGAGGCTGTATAATGGGATAAAATTGGTTTTATAATAATTTCATTTAACGCGTTAATTAACGACGGGAGGTCGAGAGGTGAGGTGGCCGGGGGCTTCTCTACCCGGGTATATACAATTTCGGAAATTGCAATTAAAGTTGAAAGCCTGCCTTAGCTGCGGTTTTAAACTTCCTCGGAGAGGCCGCAGGAAAAAAAGTGCGCTGCCAAAACCTACTGTGGCGAATCGCTTTTTCCCACCGTACCACCGCGACCGAGATTAAAGAGAAATTTTTTAAAACGCACCTCTCCCGACCTCCCTGTGAAAGAATAACATTCGGTTTTTATTAATTTAATATTAAAAATCTTTTAATGGGATTGTTATTAACTTAAGTGATGGTTGCCGAGATATTAAATCCGCGGGTTTAGGTGAAAATTATCATATTGCCGCGATAACCGTTTTTCCATTTTGTCCTACATACTCGCGATGAACAACCGACAAATCGAGGATAAAATTAGAAAGTTCCACCATTGGCAAGTAAACAATCGTATAAGAATATAACGGTAGGAACAAAAAAAAAAGAGCAACTCATTTTTATAATATCCCGGGGAGCCGTCGATATTCCCATTTGCCGTCTGATTAAAAAAAATCATCAGCACTTTTCACTTGCCGCAGAGACTCCAGTGTCTCTCTCTCGCTCTCTCCGACGAGAAAGGCGCGGTCGGCATTCGGTATAAAAGCCCGAGCAAACACGCGCGGAGTTTACGCTCGCACACAAACAAGAGTCCGAGGCGGGAGGCGCAGCGCTCGGGCGCTTAAAATTGAAACGTTAAGCTACAGCGCGTCCCAAGAGAAATAGTTTCGTAGATTAAAACTCGGGCTGGCCGGACGCGTACAAATTTCGCGATTCGTCCGAGAGCGGGAGAGAAGCCCGGGAGGGCCGGCGGCAAAAAGACGGCAAAATAAAGCATCAGCCAGCAGCGGTGTGCCGGAGCAGTGTGCGACGATTCCCACACGGCGTCTGTGTGTCTGCGTGTTAAATAGAGGCACATACGTTACGATTAGGATCTTCTGGCCCTTCCACTCGCGCTCCCCTGCCCCTTCGCGTTTCGGGCGCTCCCGCACGTATAGAGATATAAGAGAGCCAGCTCATAAGCCGACCTTATACGCTCGCTTTCTTTTCCCTGACATTGCTAGACAGCTCGCCCATTCCGTGACCCACGAAATTTTCCCCATTTCCCTCGCAAAGGCTCTCCCGAGCTCGCTCCTTAATTACCTCCTGTATTACGGGTCTTCCCGGTTATTACACCCGTTAATAATCAAGTCTAATACCTCGTTCGACATATGTGCTTCGCGCACACACATACCCATAGGCTTTTCCAACTACACTGCTGGACTATCGTTTTCATATTTTCCGTGAAATAACTTACGAAGAAGGACGAGCGTAATTATGATGAGTGCCTCATCGCCGGCGTCGACGCGTGCGTGCGGCGGCGCGCATTGTGGATTGCAGTTCTTACGCAACCTCGATAAATCATAATTGTGTGACACACTCCAAGTAGCGCGCGTTGGACTCGCTCAACGCGATGAATGGCCTGCGTGCGAATGAAAACGACCTGTTTTTCCCAGAATTCCGTTGCGATACTGTAAGACGCCTCCTTCACACATCCAACCTGTTTACAGGATGGCACCTCGGCCGATAAAGCGACGGCTTAGGTTTTTAAAAAACAATCGGACTAGCCTAGGCGGAGCATTATATTCAACGCGTCTATCAATAGCATGATCCCAATGATAAATTATCTTGGTTGCATACGTCAGTCGAGGTCCGACACTTGAACGCCCCTCTGAAGCAGGAGAGTCGAGGTAACGCCAGTTCCAGTCGGAGTTCGCCTCGAGGAGAGAGTAGACTCCTCGATCTGGTATAGCCTGAGATTAATTGGCGCGTCGAGGTAGGTTTCTCTCTCCTCGCTCCGGGCATTAATGCCGCTCGCGAATCACAGACAGAGCCCCCGGTAGTCCTCCTCAGCTGCGTCGTACTTGCGGGCTATACTCTGCCGCGGACAGCGTTAGGCCGGCCATTGAGCTTCGCGGACGCCATTAGAGGAGGATATAGGCATGGGGTCCCCCCCCTCACCGTCTCGTATAGCGGAAAATCAATTGCGCAGCGCTGCCGAAACGTAATTCACCGGGGGCTATGACAATGGAAGCGGCTACCCCCTTTCTCTCTAATTCGGTGCTCGCTGAGCCGGTGCTACTTCCTATTGTTTTGCCGTCGAGGCCGATGGAGACACAAGCGTACCTTCAGCAGCGCCGATTCGCGCTAGATGAGCCGGTCAAATACGCGATCCTATTGGATTTCACTCGATCGTGCCCGACAGCCTCTCCTCTCGCTCCTCCACTTTGTCTGAGGCTATATACCTTTGCTCTGACAATCTGTCCGACATCTTCGATTTGACTGCTTTGTTTGTGTCATCCGGTGAAGGTGATTATTTGCCCCGGCGAAATTGTTTACCCCGATTGCTTGATTATTAATGATTAACGTTAAACAATCGAAAGAAACTCAAGTCACCAGAAATGATAGGGTTACAAAGCACGTTTAATCCTGTATTTTTACGAACAGCAAAGAAATAAAGGATAATAAGAGATTTTTTTCGAATTTATCGAATATGGAATTGTGCATAAAATACAATACCCGAACATTCAATAATAAAATAATGAAAAACGAACAAAAATGTTTTAATAAAGAATGAAAAATCCATGAATCCTTTATAAAAACATATCAATCAATTTCCGTTCAATTTACTTTATCAATAACTCAATATTGAAGCAGAACATTCTTTATAACAATTCTATATTCTGCTTATAGGCAGTCGGATCGGCTGGTCACAGCTTTCATAAGTGAAACCATAGGTAATTAGCGTTTAGAGCTGCAAGCCCACGCACAAGTCACGCGAAAAAACATTAGAAGCTTGCCGGTGAACAAATTTCTTCCATTCAGTATTCCGAGAGGGTTAAAGATCGATATACCTCTAACGGAGCCAGAGAGAAGATAGTGGCGTAAAGGAGCAGCAATGGTTTCGCGCTTTACGATGAGCCCATGCAAATAGTAGGGAAGGTCGAAGACACGCGCGCGTAGAGCTAAGGCGGCTTCGGAGCAATATCCGCGCGCTGGCGCTTGGCCAGCTCTCTCTCTCTCTCTCTCTCTCTCTCTTTCTCTCTCTCTCTCTCTCTCTCTCTCCCGGCGGCTCCTTATGCGCGCCTGTCGACATGACCTACAGCCTCGGGGCCCCTGCGCTCGTTACCGGAAACACCAAAGCGCATTAAACATCGGCCTGCAGCGACTCGCTGTTTACGATCTGACGCCCCTATAGCTGTGCGCGTCCCTGCCATCGCCTTCTTTTACACCAAGACGCGTTTTATTTTTATACACCTCACCCCCTCTTCCCGCCGACCGCGATGCGTCTGATGCGACTCGTAAACTCTCGGTCTCGCAAATGTTTGTTAGACATTGTCGCGTTAAGTTGAGCTTGCTTGTCCCTACCAATAAGTCTGAAGATTAACCTTTGAGTCTGGCTGCGCCTGTATAGCTTGTAATCAATTTGTACGCTATCAAGTGATTCACGTCTGTATTTACATAAAAATATACTTGAAAATGGTAGCCGACGCGCGATAAATCAGTCGAGCCGGGGAGCGCTCGGTTCTCTGGAAAAATTACACGATAATTGATAACAGCGTGACAAAAGAGGCTCGTGTCGAGAAAGAGAACGAGATGCCGCAAAAACAAGGCCCTACCAAATTCCGCAGGGGTAGCAGCAGCAGTAGCTCTATCCCGACATTAGCATAACTGAAATACGACAATAAGCGAGCCCAATAAATCTGCGCAATAAAAAAGCCATCTGCATGAATCTGTCTACTGGAGGGGGAGAGAAAAAAAAACAAGAAGCCACGCTGGGCTAAGGGGAGGTATAGCGGCAGGGCTCCCTCCATTCCTCCCCAAGACCATTAATCATTTTCTTAGGGGAATAGAAATAGAGAGAGGGAGAGGAGGCTGTAAGTTGCGAGAAAGAGAGAGAGAGAGAGAGAGAGAGAGAGAGAGAGGGAGTGTAAAGTCAAGGCGAATCGACGATGCGAGACTGTCTTAATGAACGCTCGGTGAGGATATCGGCGCGCATCGACGGAAGTTGCCTCTTCCCGGCAAGTGGCGTACAGAGAGAGGACAGTTGCTGCCTATACGTTAAGAATCGAGTGGCTCAGCTAGTGTGTCCCAGTGGATCGGAGAAGTCACGTCGCTCTCTGCTCCTTGTAATTACGGAAGCACATCGAATTCGCGCCAGAGACATTGCCTCTCCGCTATCTGTCTCTTCTCTCTCTCTCTCTCTCTCTCTCTCTCTCTCTCTCTCTCTCTCTCTCTCTCTCTCTCTCTCTCTCTCTCTCTCTCTCTCTCTCTCTCTCTCTCTCTCTCTCTCTCTCTCTCTCTCTCTCTCTCTCTCTCTCTCCAGGAATCTCGCGGCTGAATTTAGAGCAGCCGCAAGTTTCCGTGAACGCCGTCGGGGACGATTCGACTTTAACTCCTTCTTCCCTGGCCTCCAGCTGCGTCTTCTTCTTCTTCTTCTTCTACTACCTTGCGGGGGCTAGATCTATCGCGGACTCTGGATCTTCCTGCAGCGCTGCTCTTTTGGATATCGTAAATGCGAGCGGTGGGGATTAGTTTAGCGCTAAGGAAGTCGGGAGGAAAGTGCGCCAAGATTAGATCGCGCTTGGGACAAGTTTGGAGAGGAGCTATGAATTGATGGTTAATTTACGCCCGGCAGATGTGAATTACGTTACAACTATATCCTCGTAAATTTTGTTCAGAATTGATCATTATTGCAACTTTGCTTTAATATAACACTGACTTTACGATCTACTTACGCCACGTGAGATGGTCACAAATTAGTTTGGTACATACCTAAAACAGAAAAGAGAAGAAAAAGTTAGCACGATTAAAAACAATTCTTATCGAGTGTCTAAAGCATTGATTAAAATAGCAGTGTAAGCAAAGTTAAATTTTCGATCGTTTGATAGTCTCAAAACGGGAGAACAGCTTAAGCGAGGCGGCAGACGAAGTAAAATGAAAAAGATTCATCGAGTGCGAGAGGAGCGCGAGGATAAAGTAAGTAACGCGCGCAGGAACGTCTCGACAGATTCCCTTCCGAATCGTATTAGTAACGTGCGGAGATACTAAATGCGCCGGAAGCCGGTCATATAAGGGGGAGAACCTCGGCGCACGAGCCAAAGTTACGATCGCAGTTCCTGCAGGATCGAACTTGGCCGATGTGACTCGGCCTCGCTCGCGTGTCTATATACATCTACGTGTTATACGAATATACCTTATATATTGAGCACAAGGCGAGAGGGGGTGGCAAAACGGGGAGGGGGACGAGGACGTATAGTAGTCGAGCCAGGAAAGTGGTCTTGTTCTTGGCACCCGTCGATTCTCACCACTCGCACACAGCCCCCACAGCGTCGGACGGACGGACGTGACGCCGATTTTTCTTCGATTCCTGGCGAGCGCGCGCCCCCGCGCGACAGATTTATTCAATTAAGCTTCGGCACATTTTTCCCGCAGTTCCCTCCCCACGCACGCTTCTCTCCTCGCTCTACTTGCCAAAAGCATTAATTTCGAGCTGACCCGATTTATCGGCCTATAAACCGATCTCGATCGCCGCGTGTGATTGAAAGCGCCGAAGTATTGACGTACAACGCGGTTCTTGAGCTTCGCTTGGAGCTTTGACTTTTATAATAAACGTGCATTTTATTTTTTTAGAAAGAGATCTCTGATTTAGGATGGGTGGAGCTTGATTTAAAGTAATGTGGTTCGGTCTAAGGAATATTTGTGTCGATGTTAATACATTTGAAAGTAGCGCCTTAAATCTTGATTTAGCAATTGACGCCGAGCGGTAAAGCGATTGCGTTAAGCTTGGCGTTGAACGTAACAGGCGAGAGATAAAATTTTATTAAATCGAATTGCCAAGTTGCAAGTTAATTTTGATGAATTATTAAACTCTCCATAACAATCGGTGAGAAATACACGCACATTAACCGTTGAAATTCCGTAAATTTAGCAGGACTAAACATTCTGGCTGGCTCTATTAGTCTCAGTGCCGCTAACGAGAAAGCTCGCGGATAAACAAATTTTCTCTAAGCGCTGCGGGTAAACTCGCATAATGACAACTCATCGGCGTGAAATAACGACGAGCCGAAGGAGGAGGAGGAAAAGAGCATAACGCCGTTGAAAATTCAGTCGTTGGAGAGCGCAGTAGCAACAGAGCGAAGCAACTTGCTAAATAAACAACAAAACGCATCGGAAGATACGGAGAAACTCGAGAGGCGGAAACTTTGATCATTAGTAACAATCGATCGAGCCGCAGGGCCATCGTTCTCCGGGCGATCTCGCGGCAGCCAACTGCGCGACGACTTGTTTGCTCCCGCGAATTCGTTGCTGACGTTTACTTTCCCACCATACTACCTCCCTCTTGCTCTCGCTCTCCAAGGGTAAGAAAGGCAAAGTTCCGGCCGTTTCGAGGCTGCGTTACGAGCCGCCGAAGTCGTCTCTCGAGCGCGCCCAGGTGCGACGACGCGAGCGCGCGTACGTCGCTTGCAACTATCTCCGACGGTAATTCCCTCTCGGCTAAGATAACTCTACCCTCTCTCTCTCTCTCTCTAGCTATGTTTCTGCAGAGGAGTTACTCGGCGGTAAGCATCAGGCGGCCTGCTTTGTCCGACGTGTTTACGCGAGCCTTGCGCTACTGCTTCCGACAGCTTTGTTTTTTCCTCCCGTCTCGACTGCATCTTGGATTGTAAACAGTATACAGTTGTAATTTATTTGACGCTGGGCTTGTCTTCGTGCATTAGCCAGCGACGAATAGCTATCGTTAATTTGTAAATTGAAAAATAAACGAAAGTAGAAAACTATTTCTTCGAGGTGCAACAATGTCAATCGCGAAGACAAATAATAAAAAGAGCTGCTATCGTGTACCGGTGCGTCTTCTGATAATCCTCCACATGATGCATCATCGTCGAGTCTAGACTCCAGTAACAAGCTTGTCAGTCCGCTAATGCCCTATGAAATTTCCGCGCGAGAGATATCGACGGGATAAAACGGAGGTTGGCGCGCTCCGTTGGAACGACTATACTGCGCCGGGAAAAATAACGAAGGTTGAAAATAACGGCAGCCGGCTTTACAATAATAAAGCTGGTAATAATAACGGCACATTGCGCTGCAACCCCTGACGTCGTTTTTCTTTTCTCGAAGGAAATTTTCGAAAATAATCCACGAGTAACCGGCTTTTTATCTTATCATTTGGCAATATCAAGAAAACCAGCAACAAATCGAAATTGAAACTGCCAGACGCAGTACAACACGTATAACCGCGAGCCAGCGGAACAGTAGTCCTGAGAGCTGATAAAGAAGGACCGAGCAGGAGGGAGAGAGTGCGCTTGCACACACGTCGATTATTCCATTAGACAGCCCGGCCAGTGGTCCGACGCACCTGCGCACCGGGAATGAATCAGGCCTGCCTCTCCTCTCTTGCGGCCCACACACACACACACACGTCCATAGACGCGTCCGGTCCGTCACAGGCGGGTCAGTCAAGCAGCCCGCTTTTACGGCAATCGCGCGCCGACACTCACGCAAACAGCCGTCGTCAACGAAAGCTCGTGGTACACATCGATCGTAGCGCCAGCAGCAGAGCAGGATTTGCGTTTGCCCAGGCCAGAGAGAATTTCCGGGGGCAGCTGCATTCCGACACTCCGGAATTACGACGATGCCGTTTGATCTTTCGACGCTTCGGTTATAGCAAGCGACTCGTCCATTCGCCGCGAGGATTAGCTTCTTCGATTGGGGCTCGGAATTCATTTCTCCAGGCTACGCTTAGCTGACGCGCTCCTATAAGTCACGATGGATTCTGATGTTACGATCTCGCGATTACAGCCGCAGCCCCGGGTTGGCAACTAAATTGCGATGCTACGCTTTTAGGGTGGGGGGACTCGAGTGGGGAGTTGGCGATTTGCAGTGGTCAAGGCTGTTTGCCAAATAAATTGACTGTCGTGCTATTTACACGTGGTGCCACGTTGATGCGCTTGATTCGAACGTAAGCAAAATTTATTAATTTAAACTGGATGGCAACGAGCGAATCGGTATTTCGTGAATATAGGGAAACCAAGGGGAAAGTAAAAGTTATTCAAGTAATCGTTACGTTTTCTTTTTCCTTTTTTTTTTAAAAGACAGGACGACGACGAGCTGAACAAACTCAAACGCAACAAGCCCAAGCAAAGGCACTTTAGACTCTGGCTGTCGAGCAAACAGCACTAAAATATGAATGCTCCTCGATTTCTCGCCGGTAGCAGCAGCAGCAGCAGAAGCCGTAGCAGAGCCATTATCTCTCATCCTTAATCAAAGCACACTTAACAATAATTCCAAAATCCCGGGCTTATCGAAGGGAGACAGCTCTAGTTGCTTTCCCTAGATGCTAAAGCTCCGGGTACAGAGAGGGGTGTCTCTTACCTCTCGCGTCTCGGCGGGGAATAAAAGCTCGGGCGCCGGCGGGCTTCAATATTCATGGGACACGAGCTTTCGGTCGTGTGGCGGCGGCTGCCTCTCTCCCGTCAGCGTCAACTGGCCTCTTTCCTGTCCGCGACAATGTGCGCCGCGAGGCCTGAATTTTCAATGCCACCACAGACATACACACACAGGGGAGGCGCGCTCGTTGCGGATGCTTGCGTAAAATCCGTTTACACGTCCTTCCCTACCTCTCTCTCTTTCAGTCTGTACTACAAGGCTGTTACTGGAGAGTAGAGTATAAGCCGAGGATGCTGCGGTCTCTTGCGAGTTTTATTAGCTGGAAGCGACGGATTTGCATGGGAACACCGCGGCAGCTTCCTTCCGCAACGCTCCTCCAGCCTCCCCCCGTCTCTTTAGCCTCGTCGCGGATGTTGTTGTTACAACCTCTCTCGTCCTCCCCCTCCACAGCGCTCCAAGTCTTCTTTCTCCTCTATCTCTCTCGGCTTCTACTACGGCATAATCGAGAACCCACGCCGCGCACAAGAGCTTGGCTAACAGCGGCGCGCTTACGCGCCTACAACGGGAATAATGGTATGCTTTGCTTGTTCAACGTCTTACAAGAGCACGTGGAGCTTCGTTTTTCATCTCCGACCAACATTTCGCCTATACAGCTCTGAGTGAGCCTTTCTTTTTTTTTATTACCAGCTCACGGTGTTGGGCGAAGATAACGAAGTTAACCCGGATTCAAACTTGGAATATTCGCGTGAATAGGCGACGCATTCATGAGCATTTCGTCAGTTATTCCACAAAATTGGCCAGTCCGTGTAAACAGTAAACAAAGGGAACGAAGTACGCCGGGCAAATATCAATCGTTGATGAAATCAACGACGCGCGGCCGGCATCCGACGCGTGTGCTAGAGCTAATGCAATTACCGCGGACAAATAAATCAAAGCTGCGAGAAGAAAAAGCGGAAGGCGTGGGGATCGAGGGCGAGACTGGCCGGAGAGCCGGAGGTAACGAGAGAGAGGGTGAACGAGTCCACAGGGGATCCCACCCCCCGGGCCCCTCATCTAATAGCAACGACGGCAGAGAAGCCGAATTTATAGCGCGGCAGAGATAACCCTGCATCCGGGGTGTATCTGTGCCGCGCAATCTCGGAGGCGCGGATCGTTAAGCCTCGGCGACGATTAACCGAAAATGTCCTATCCCCCCACTCTCTCTCTGTATATGTGCGATGGCGTGTAGAGTCGCGGGGATTTGGCTCAGCCTTTTTTTTAAACCATTCGTTCGAAGGATTTGGGGGATCGCAGCAATTAGCTGGTTTATTACTTGATTTAAAATGAAAATCATTGTCGAGTAAATTTGCAACCATTTGTTTTTTTTTTAATTTATTACGAGATTTTGGATATTTGGAAATTATAGGAATTATTTGTAATGTAGCAGAAATTGTAAAGCATTGTACATTTGTTTCATTCGATCAAAAATAGTTGTGTAAATTATATTTCAATTGTTTAGCTTAATAATATTTGATATGATGTATTGACAATATTGTAATTGCCGTCAATTCATTTCAATACACAAATTTTCAAAATGAGACAAGTTGACTTTGCCACTTGTTACTCTGGCATTTGGGAAAATCAAATTTTGTGCAAGAATGCTTTTGATATAAATTCAACATTGAATAGTTACGAAAGTCCATATCGTCATTTTAATTTCGAAAGGATAAATTATTTTCATGAATAACACGCATTGACCGTATTTCGCTAATATTCCCGCAATATCAAACGGTGTTAAATTTACACGAGTCGAGAGGAATAATAATTTTCTCAAACAAACAATCTGTTACCATTACATATGGATAATATGACTTACTAAATTCTGGTCAAACTTGCTATAATTTTCGGTGATGCAATTGCGACTCAATAAAGTCACCGCAAGTTTATTGTAAATAATTGAAGGTAAACAAAAAGTGCAAATAAAAAGGGAAAAAATTTAATTACAATAATATTAGCAATTCAATCGCTATTATTTCATTAAGTAAACCCAATAATTCTTTTACCCCTAACAACATCATTTTTCCTGACGAATAATCTACAATTTTCATAAGGCCAAGGTAAGGAGTTTCAGCACCGAGAGTCGAAGAGAGAAAGAGAGATACCGGAAGAGCCATTGGCCCGTGCCACACACACACGCACACGTAGTGTTCTACAGTAAGCATGAGGCCACACAGCAGTAGCAGCTCCCGCAGCGTAATACATCCAGACGTATATACTCGTGGTCTTCCAGTGTGTCTATAAATCCCACGCGTCATGCGCCGGCTACTCACCCCCGCCCCCCCCCCTCTCTCTCTCTCTTAGCCCGTCGGCGGAAAAATAATCGCTCCACCGTTTTCCGGCCGGCTTCGCGCCTCTTCCTCTCAAGCCATCCATCGGGGCTTTTCTTGGGGCCTCCGCGGATATCTTCGCGCGATAATAACCCTCGCTACCGACCCCGAATGGTCTTCTAGATGCTCCAACGAGGAGCTGTTTGGGCCGGATAATGGACTTCTCTTTCTTCCTCTTCCTCTAGTACACAGGCCATACTAAAACTTTTGTCGCTTGCGGAGCTTTTTACTCCGCTACGGGCTATCTTTCAGTCCAAGAGGCGTTTTATTGCGACTTTCTTCACCACTACCACCAACCTATACCAACACGAATGGTGTGACTTTTAGCGACGCGCTGCTGGTGCCTGTGTGTACTCATACATGTCTAAGATGGCAGGATGAGAAATTTCTCTTGTGTACTTAAGGAGGATGTTAATTAAATTTAACTCCCGTTTTGTTATAATTAACTCTTGGGTAATTGATATAAATTTTAATTGAAGCATGAAAATAGCGAGAATCTTCATTGCGAAAGTATGATGTGGAAACGCTCTCTATCGAAGGTACAAAATCTTTACTTTTTTATAGATACTTGTAATAATGGAAAATATAATAACAAATTTTATTCAGTTATTACTCAAACTAAAAGAATTTGATATGCAATGAAAGGTTTAATTTTCTTCCACCTGTAAAATTAATTTTCAATTACGCTTTGCAGCAATCAGTTTTCAAATTAATTTTTTTTTTATTGATTTTGATGAAATACTTGCTTGGCTTTTATTTAATTATTTTACAAAACCCTTTTACGTTATATAAAAGCACAGCTGATTTAATTTTCATTGCAACAAACAAAATTACTTTTAATTATCAGCGACTACCAGTACGGTAATATGAAATTTCCACAAATTATTAAACACCTCAATAAAATTTACCCAAACACATAGTGTAGCTTCAACTCTCGATTTTCTATATAAACGATAAACGATCCCAATTCATCGCGACAACAAGTTGAAATGTGAAAGTGAAACCTTGACCATTCTATTTCGAGGCATTCAGCTCCCCCGTCGTTCCCTCGACTATACTAATAAGCTTCTCTTCCAAACAAGCTATCACCCTCCGTCGTTCTCCATATCCCTAAATCTCTTTCCCAAAGTGTGAAAATTCAATTGACGAGGCGTGTTGCTTTGTGACCACACACGTCTCGTATGTTTGAAAGAGAGAAAGAAACCCCCGGGGTACGGATCGCATAGTGGTCCACGAGAAACAGAATCTATTTTTCAAATTCATCACAGATGCTTTTAGCTTGGCGGGCCCCGTTAATTTCACCCGGCAAATAAATCGCAAACATTGTAAACACGGCCGGACGATATATCAGGCTCTTGCTGAGGGGAGGACAGAGCGAGAGGGACGATGCTACTGCAGTAGCACCGGGAAAAGGGAGACGGAGAAAGAGGCCCCGCCGGAAGGAGAGAAAAACTAGCCGGCCGTGACAATGCCGGGAAACCATAACCGGACGCAAAGTGTCGCGACAATGCACAGCCTCCCCACCTCTCTCTACAGTCCCCAACCCCTCGGCTTTTGTCCTGCGCTCCCCCGCTCATCCAGTAGTTCTCCACGTGGATTCCGAGCGCGTGAGAGAAAGAGAGTGCGGGGGAGGGGGTGCCACGAACTAGAGGTGCATGTAGCGCGTGCGACAGATAAATAACGGCTTTACGTTTTTATGGTGCGTAGAAATGGACGAGAGACCGGTCAGGCTTATATTTTCGCGGGGGAGTGCGCTTAAAAACCATGCAGCCCGGGATGTAGCAAGCGATTGCAAACGATGCAGTGGCCGTGTGGAGGGAAGGGGGGGAGAGAGTCGCGCTATTTTTGTGCACCACCCCCACGTGAAGCTTCAAGTTGTATTTAACGCGGTGTGAAATCTGTAGGGAAGCGCAAGAGAGGAAGCAAATAGAAACTTCTTTTGTCTCGATGCTACCGGGGAAAGAAGGGGGGGGGGAAGGTTGAGCTCTCTCGTGGAGTTGGGTTGCGCAAAGTGGAAACTGGATATTCCGATGAAAGGGGCTTTGGGCAAAGGGATTTATATATCCCACGAGAATATTTTGCATTCATCTATGTTTAGTGCAGAAAGTTTCCAACAGCTATTAACTTAGTTTTTTTTTTATAGAAATCAAGTGAAATGATTATTGGAAAATTTAATGACGATAACTCATAGAATTCAAATTACGAAGTTGCAAAAAAATGTTGGAAATAATGGGGTATTTTACAAAATATCGAGCAAATCAAATGATAATGGGTGCACTTGTACATCTGCCATTCCGTTGGTATTATTCAAATTAGTGCAGCTAACATTTATTGTGGAACTAAAACAGTCATTCCTGAAATCTGTTAAGTCTAAATACAGCTTGCTGAGTTGTTACTCTAAAGCCTAAATTTTCGGTAATGCTATTGAAACTATAACTTTGCAGTATTCGACTTTACCGGTATTTAAAGCTTACCAGAGGGGGCTATAACGCAATAATGAACTGAATTAATTAAGCTACTCGTAAATTTACTTCGGCTACGAGGATATAATTTATTTTCATGATCGTATTAAGACACACGCAAAAAAAAACAAATTCGATTTAAAATTCAATATCAAGTTGAAACGATTAATTTTTTATCGCACTTGAGGGAATTGGAGACTCTGGTTGGCTGAAACGAAAGCTTGAGAGAAAGGAAAATGAATTTGCATGATTCATACAAATCTTGCGGATCACAGAAATAATTGAAAGATTAAACATAGATTTATCCAAGAAAAATCTAATTTGCACTTTATCCTTAACCACGCAATAGAAACTCCAAAAGTATAGCCCAATTTTCTCAAACTCTCGTTTTCTCTGAATACATTAAAATTTCTCTATTCCACGAAGTAAAGATGAACTTGTATAATCGAGTTGACAAGATCTAAAGCAAATTATATCAATCATTTAGGGATGAAATAAAACGAATTCCTCAGCTGATCCATCAGTCATAATAATTACTATTTCGAAACGCGGTTCGTTAAATCTCAGCAGTAATCAGTTCCACGAATGAAGCACGAGAGCGGAAAAGCCGGAGGGGTTAGTTTCGGAGTAAAGACGATCAGGAGAGAAGAAGGTGAGGGGGGGTGGGAGGAAAGGCGCTCGGAGGCCACGTGTGTCGCACATCAACTCGCTGAAATTTCTCACACGTGTCCGCAAAATTAATTTCCTACCACTCGGACTGCCGCTTGCACCCGGCTCATTCCACATTCCGACTATGTATGGCTGCAGGAGCGGCTTGTCGATGCTCTTGCTTTATAGGTGTAAAACCCCCCGGGCTTTTTCGGCTTGGAAAATTGACTTGCATATTTCTTTATGTGTAGCGCATGGCTGAGCTGTCGTCGGGGTCTAGGCTTTCGGGCTTGCCGGGGAAATTTTTTTTCCGAATTTACAACCGGGTTATAAATTTTTCTTTTTGACTTTAACGAAAGGGGAGAAAGAGGGATAGAGAAGAGGTAAAGAAAAGAGGGATTACAGCGAAAGTACTTTTGTTGCAGCTTTGTTAATGTTGAATTTACGCTGCTATGACGAGAGAATGGGAATGTGATGTATAATGGTGAAAATGTTGATTTATAAAAATAACAATTACATGATGTTAAATAGAATTGAATAAAATCATTTCTAATTCAAGTGTCACGAACAAAAATAATCCATCAGCAAACGCTCAATGACAATCTGTTAATTAAATGGCAATCAATGCACTAGCAACAAGAGCTACTAATTAAACTCTCCCGGATGCTCATCTCGACCGCTCCCTCCTCCTCAGTTCTATCTCTTTGAAACGCAACCTACTGTATAAATACAATTCTTTATCAAAACCTTCGCAAGTTTCGCAGGCTCGACGAAACAATTGCCGTCAGCAAGTTGTACAGTCAGTCGCATTATTTACCAAGACGCCCTTTGGTCCAAAGACAATATCTCCCCAGGCGTATAGTTCGAAAGATCCTTGATACTCGTTCCCATTGGTGCAAATATAAGCCCCGCGGCAGGCAGGATCGAAGGGAAAAATTATACGAACAGTCAGGCCAAGTCGAACGTGTAATCCAGCTGGAGGCATAGTGGAAAGAGAAGGACGAGGGAGCAGCGAGGACGAGACTTTTCCCGTTCGCTTTGCCGCGCGAGATAAAGGTCGCGGGGGTCGATCTCGCACAACGGGCTTGGCTAAAATCCCAGGCGGCGGACCATCGAGCGCACCGAAGGATGTGGCCGGCTATGCGTAACACGGCCAGACTAGGCTGTCTGAGGGGGAGAAAGGCATTGCCGTGTGTCCTCCGTTGATTCAGCCGGAATTCATTTCCTCAGCGCGCCCGCGTCGGGGCTCCCCGCATCGCGACACTACCGACCATCAATTCCTACCTCCCACCCGGACCCGTCGTTCCACCTCTTCAACGCGACGTTCGTCCCTTCTATTTTGGAAGGGGCGGCGATAACGACCGGCAGCTCGGGATTTTACGAGATTTTAAGAGCGCCACCATCAAAGGGATATCTCTTCGCTGTCACTCGAGCGGGCCGCGTGGCGCTAACCCTTCGAAGAGCTACGACGTATGCTGGTTGCCGCCCGAGCAAACTCCTCCGGATCCTTCGACAAGGACAAACGGAACCTATGAAAACTTCAGAGTTCGAGAAGCGTTAAGATCAAAGTTGAACCGAAGCATTCGAGGGAGTTAGGCTGTTGGAGGAGCAGGTGTGGCTCCGCTCGGGAGAAAATTAAAGGACAAATAGATTGAGATTCGTTGCTGGCGACTTTAATTTAAAATCCCTGCCCGCTCAAGTTTTTAATAATTTGACCGAGGTAGACAGGACCATTTGATTTCATCTTTAAATAAGTGTTTTCAACTTGGTATTAAAAAAAAGGAGGGTAGTAATTGATTGAAAGGAAAGTTTCAAGAGAAGACATCACTGTTACGAGCGACAAAAAAAGGTCGTACGAAAAAAGTGACAAGATTCATTTGAAACTTACACATGAGCGCATTCCAGCTCAGTTCAAACAATTACCATAATGCGTATCGGCTCACTAATTAAGGCATCCATTAATTACAATGTCACCGTAACTCCCAGCATATCTCACGGCACAAATCAGTTCCCACTCAACAGCACCGAGCAAAGCGTGTATAATGTGTCTATTCGGCTTTTCATCAGGACATCCCGAATCAGCAAAACCAAGAGTGCGAAAGTTTCTATCTTTCGGTCTGTTATATTTTCCAAGGAAGATATGCGTCTGAAGTAACTTTCACTCTTCGAGTCGTATTTGCGGGGCGGGAGGGGAGGCAGATCTGATAATAAAAAAATATGAGCTTCCCACTTCGTTATGTAAATGTCTCGCTTAGCATATTGGCCCACATGCAACTTTGGCATAACGAACGGCCGAGAGCATTTCGCGCATTGGCGGAAATTCCGCATACAGGGGATAAGGGGCATATAAAGAAAGCGAGGAACGGGAGAAAAAAAGAGACTTGGAGCTCGGAAGTGGGGGCAGGGCAATGTCGTTTTTCACCACGAATCACCGCTAGGGTCTCTCTGCGGGCAAAAGCACACGAGTGCGGGATAAGCAGTCCGGAGACGATTTACGGCAGCAGAGGTGACCAAGAACGATACTCATCGGCATCTTCGGCCGGGCACATTTCTACCTGGCAAAAGGTGGCTGACCACAGCAGCTTCGCTATAGTAATAAACAAGCAAGGCCTGCTATCCGTTACTTCTCATCCTACGAATTCCCTCGCAACTTTTCGAGCATACCGATTGCCGGTATGTGGTGTATTTTAAACAGCCAGAGCCGAGCAACAAGCACCGGTCTATTGCGATGAATGGGTCGCGAGCAATCGGTTTTATTGCGCGGACGCAGGAGACGCGGTTCGTTTGTCCAGCGATCAAACAAACTTAGATGTATCACGGCGAACTTTGCCGCTTAAGATTCAAGAGGGAGGGAGGGCTGTACGTAACTTCGAGCCGAGAATGCGATATACTACGCCTTTTTATTGGGATACATAAATTTTGAAAAGGTTAAAGCATAACTTCAGATGTTCGAGTTTCAAGTTATTTCTCGCTCGGCAGTCTCTCGCTGCTGGGCAGGGCATGGCAAAAATATTGGTGAATGAATATGGAATCGTATTTTGTTAAGCAACTTTATAAATATTTAATTTTCGCATTTCACAATGGATAGCATAGTAGTTGGAATTAAGTAAAACAATCGCGTAACTCGTAATTATTTTTATTAACATTTGGAAAAGCAAACAACAAAAATTAATTCAACGACTGTGTACGATAAGCTGACGAAACCGAGGCGAATTTATATAATTTCAGCTGATAATGTATTCATTTGAATGCGCGTAATTTTGCGCATTTATTAAAGGGCAAATTTCGTTTCGACACGTTAGCATTATTGAACGAAACAGAATGCAATTTTGGCAGCTAAGAATTGAATGAATCCTCGATGAGGTTGCATTGAATGCAGAATTAATTTGCGACGTTTTATATTTTATACATCAGTTTGCCGGGTAATTTGCTTTGACAATTGGGAATGAACTATATGTAGGCGCAGAAAGCTCTAGCTGTAGCGTTCAGATTAATTTGCATTTATATACGTACTTTCTGCAGTTTTTTTTTTTTTAAATAAGTACAAAACAATATGTGTTTCATGAAACTAAAAAGATTCAACGAGACTCGGAGCATTAATCTTCAAACAAATGTTTTAGCCGCTTCAATTTTAATCCAAACGTACATTACTCTCGCTTGTAATCCCATCTCTAGTATTCGCGTGCTGCTTTAATATTATTTCTCTACGCACGTTTGAATATTAAACAAGCTCTTGCAAAAAATCTAATTAAAAGCCTAGTGAAAATACAAATTACGTAAATTCGTTATACGGCAGTATGCTTCAGGAGGTACGCGCTTGCAGCGTAACTAGATAAGGAAGCCCCCGAGTAAAAAAGAAAGCAGAAGGCAAAGAGCGGCGGAAAGGGGAGGAGAGAGGGAGACAGAGAGAGGCTTAAACGATAAAGATCCGTTTTGAAGGAACAAGCGGCTGCGCTGACAGTGGGAGCCGGTGAAACGATCTAATTTACAATTTTATCCGACGCGACGTGGCGGCACATCAAGCGCGCGCATCTACGTTAACGGGGAGCACACGGGGTAGTGGTCTATATAAGCGTCCATAACAGTTGCCCAAAACTCAGCACTACGGTTCGGCCGTCCAGGTGCCGGAGCAATATGCCGCTCCTCCCCTATCTTGTGCGCCCTCTGCCCTCGCGTGTCACTTTGGCGCATTTTTCCCTTGCATGCGCACCCGAGAGAGAAAGAGAAACGTTACAACTACATCAAGAGAACTCACGGGAGTGGAAAATACTAGCACGGTCGAATGGGAGGTAGTCTGGGATTCAAGACGAGGGGTAGACGTCGGTTTTGAAGAGCTCGAAATGCAAGAGGGAGAGAGAGATTATGTCGGCTGATTGTTCGTTGCTATGCTAATTGCCGTCTGGTTATGCTAATTGGCCGTTATCGCTGAATCATGCTCGCAACGAATTTTGAGCTCTGTAATGCAGTGTGAGCCAAATGAATTATAAACTTTTGGAGTATTTTGTTGAAAATGGGTCAAGTTAAATGTCCGGCTAGTCCAGGTGATGCTCATATTATGTAATTTGTGATAAATTATATATTGTTTTGGACGAAGTATGCCGAGCGTCTACCTCGCGGCTGTTATTGTGCGTTTTGATTAAAACTGCTTGTTTAATACTAGTAGCGTAAATTTTGAGCACTGTTGAATTATACGACTTGTATAGCGTTTTTGTTTTCGAGAAATTAGAGGAAAACGCGTATGATGGATTTTGATGAAATTTCCCGTATGACATTGCTTCAGTTTGATGGATAGTCCCGTAATTTATAAAATGAATATCTAGGTCATAAAAACATTGTAAAAAACAATGTACGTATAGAATTGCGAATGGAGATTTTATAAATAAAACTTCAAATAACAGAAATTTCGAACAAATAATTAAAACTCGGTGTCTTCATATTTAAAATAAAAGCAACTCAAAGACTTTTGCTAATATAATGCTCGAGAGAAATAAAAAAGGGCTCCCGGCAAAAGATTGACAGATACAACCGAGATATATACTCTTCTTGTAAAAAATAAAACTAGACCTGGTGTAGCTGGAAAAAAAAAAGCTTTTCTGTCAGTCAGAAAAAGGGACAGGATGCAAAAGATAAAGCTAGAGAGCGAGAGGGGGGGGGGGAGAAAGCGAGCACACACAATGCCATTTCGCGAGGACCAGCGCAGAGAATGATCGCGGCCGGCTTTCACGGCTCCCGCGCCCGATGAGTCGAGAGAAAGAACGAGACGCACGCGCTGTATACGCGTCCTTTTTATTTCCTTCTCGAGTGCTGATCCTCCGTCGACCTCTTCCGACGATCCCGCTTCCTTTTATTTTTTCCGCCGCGACCGAGAGAGGGAGAGTGGGATTACCAAGCTGCCGTTCCTTTCACGTTAAATCGCGTAAAATTGCAGCCCGCGGACCGTCGGCTTTTCCGGCCGTTTTCACGCGATGATAAATGATGCGCGCTAAGGATGGAAGAAGAGCCGACGCGCTGCATGACGACGCCTTGGATCGGACGGACACGAAGAACGACCGGTGTATTAGACTGACGAAATTGATTCGGACGTTTATGGCCGAGGGACAGTGGAATCGTTGCTTCTACTTCCTGAAGCAAGGCTCTTCTCGTTAATCACAGAGTCGCGGTTGCTGATGATGTTAAATCGTTTGGTGGAAGATACTTTTATTTCGCGCACGTGAAAAAAACGTGTTCCGACAAGCTGGTCGGATGAAATAATTTACGTTTTTCATCAAGTGGTATCATTAATACTTATATTGTTTTTTATTAATTACTATGCAGAGATAATCTGATATTTTTACGTGAACTATAAACGAAGACTAATACTGCAGTGTATTGATGAAAACTTAACACACCTACAAGTTCCCTAATGGAAATACTAATTAAACAGTTGCGCAAGATTTTAGCGTTAATTATCTACGTAGCTGGTCTTAATGATCACGTTGCTAGGGAATACGATTTTATCATTTGCGCATCGAGGGGCGAGCAAACTTTCGTCAGCAGCTCTCGCGATACTAGCTTTGGTGTTCACTTTCCATCGAAACTTTGCCCCTCGCGTCTTCACCTTCATTACATCGACTATAATAAGATAAATTCTCGTGTCATTATTTCGAGTCCTTACCGCACACAATTTATCATTATTTATTTTATAATTTCTTCAGCAACAAGGTGGTCTGCTTATCGCAACAATTGATAATCATTTTAATTTAGCGCGAAATTAGTATTCAGCGGCGCTTCTAACCCTTTACGCAGCTCCATACAGTGTTGTTCACGACCGAAAAGACCATCAACGGAGTCGCTAGACTGGACGATATTACAACGCGGTAAACATGCATAAATAATTCGTGACGACGGTAATTCAAGCCCAAGCCCATTGAGGTGGCCGTAAAACGACGTGTCGTTAGGTCGGCCAACGGAACATTGTGCGCGTCCGAAACGTCCCGCTTTACGACGAGGATTTCAAAATAAACGAGGCCGCGCTGCTCGTCGCGCGAGATTGAGCTGTGAAAGCGCAGGGGCGCCCGGGATTCGACGTGCCTCTCTGCCCCTGACACGCGCGCCCGGGAGAATGGACGCCGACGAAAATAGCGATGCGCGCTCCTCTGACCTTTTGTTTGCCCGCCATCCCATGTGTGTGCTAGTCAATTATACAAGTTGTTCATCGCTACATACGCGATGATACGAACTTTTTTTTTCACTTCTGGGGGTCATCCAAAGGTTCATCGGAGTTATGCTTGTATTTGGCGGCTTTGTAATTGATGGAGGGAAATTTGGAGCGTCGCAACGAACCTCGCTATGTTTAATAGCCGATGTGGATAATTGACGGAGTACCGTTTGATACATATACATTTTTGGGCTATTTTTGAATTTTTTAAGGGTTTTCGGTTATATGGCCGCGGTAACGCGTAAGCGCAGATGATTCCTTTGTTCACGGATGAAAATCGCTCGGAGCCACGCAACTGTTAATCTTCAGCGTCATTAGTTCCGTGGCAGTCGGACGAAAATTCGATTCATCAAGATTGTGACGCACTATTAAGCCAACTAAGTACGTAAAAAGGCACAGTCATAAATAACATAGCTTCACATGTTTACTTCTCATATCGCAAGAACAAAAAGCCTAGAAAAATAAAAATAAACAAAAAAAAAACGCAGACGCGAGAGAGAGAAAGAAGGAGACACTCGACGCGCTCTCTTAGAGCATTGGCATATTCAACGTTGTCGCGACGGGTAAAGCGATAAAATCTCGTCTAGTCGTCTCGCGACTCGACGTGCACGTATACGTAGTCCGCGAGATCCGAGCGTTATGCGCCATCGGGATAGGAGCGTGTACGTTCGAGCGCTCTCTCTCTCCCTTTCTCTCTCTCGCGTGCACGTCCTTTGTGCTTCGGCAGGGTACACACACTCCTGGGCCGCTCTCGACGTCGGCGTCTTATCCGCGCTCCCGCACGCCACTTCAAGCCTCTTTCCGCTCCTCCTTATCGCGATCTTCCGCTCCCTATATCTGCCTCTCGCTTTTCCCGCCCGAGGAGAGCAGCTCCCTAGCCAATGTTTTCTCTGCCCCCCCTCCCGCCCCACTCGTCGTACCCCCCGCACCCTAAAGGCCATTTTCCGTCGTCGCTCTCCCCCATTCCGCCAACCCCCTCTTAACGGGAAAGAGAGAGAGAGAGAGAGAGAGCCGAAAAGCAAGTGAGCAGGGGGCGCCGGTGCAATTTATTTCGTCGCTCTTTCTCTCTCTCTTCCTTTTTCGCTACTTCTATTTCCTTGGTCTCAATTTCTTTCTGCAGACTGTCCGCGCGCCGCTCTCTTTCTCCTTCATTCTCCGTATCTGCGCGGCAGTTAGAGAAGAGGCCGCCGCCCCACGATAGACACGAGAGGAAAGTTTCGCCGGGACGGAAAGGGGATGGCTGCCCTCGACCGAGCTTTGGTCAATACATGGCAAATTAAGCTACTCGTTTTCGCCTTAACTCGGCCCCCGGAATCGAGCACTTCCTATCTATAATCGGCTGGACAGCTATGGCCGAGACGTTTCTCCGGCGACTGGACACGCTCGAAAATACCCGAGCCTAAAGATTTCTGTTTTTTTTTCTCGGTTAGTCGGGGATCAGCCCCTCATGGTGCGCAAATAGTATTTTACTCGTTTCCTACGGCGCTAATTTTTTTTTTTTTTTTTTTTTTTTTTTTTTTTTTTTTTTTTTTTTTATTTTTTATTTTTATTTTTTTTTTTTTTTTTTTTTTTTTTTTTTTTTGTTTTGCTTTTTTTTTTTTTTTTTTTTTTTTTTGAGCAACAACAAGGCTCTGTGGTGTTGACGCGATGAATAGTGATGCTTTAATTTTCATTTATATTGAGTTTAGGTCTGACGATTATTCATGCAATAAATAAACATCAGGATAATTAAAAAAATTGCCGAACAATCCAAGGACTGCGATATAATTTAAACATTAAACAATCGATCAATTTACTTTCCCTTACGGCAACGGTAGTTTCAATCGATAAAAATAGACCCAGGACAACACGATATACAAAGCAAATCAAAGCCTCGTGAATTAATCGTAAAAATATTTTAGCAAATCACGGCTAATCAGCGCGCAAACAGGCGTACTCGAAGTGGGTAAGGAGAGCTGGGGGAGAGCAGCGCGTCGAAAGCTCGGAGCTTCTTCAATAAGCGGATTACAAGACTATCAGAAAGGGACTGAAGCGCATTAAAGAATCTTCCGAGCGGAGGGACCAGCTGCTACTTATCGATACATCACGTAACAGCCGTCGTTACGCAGCCGAGCGGCGAAAAAGCGCAACGCTAGAAAGAGAGAAAGATAGACACGGCCTCCTTTTCCTTTGTCGACCATACGTAGGCACGGGGGCTAAAATCGACGAGATTGGGGGTTGCGCAAATGAGAGGAGCGCTCGTCTAAGCCGGCTTTTAATATTCAAAGCGTCGGCAGCGCGCGCAGTCCGGGCATGTCCCGAGGCAGATAAGCAGAGGCCGCCGACGGGGCGCATCTCTCCGAGCTCGAAAAGTCCTGGCGCGCTCGTACTCCCGCGAGAGAGCATCCCTCTTGCGCGAGGGACACGGAGAAGGGAGAGCGAGCTCGCCGCGATGAATCGCGCGAGATAAGGGACGAATCTGGTTATCTTCCAGGCTGACGCTCCTGATTGGTCCCACTAGGCTGTGCTGCTCCTTCATCCCCCGCGCCAGTGGGCGCGTGCTTTTTAAAGCCGGAGCAGCCGCACGCCAAAGCGGCCCGGGGCTTTTGATCTTTTCCCTGATTTTAATCCCGTTATCGGCCCACCCCTCCCTCCCTCCCGACCCTTGTATGAGTCTGAAGTTCCTATCGTTAAATTGCAACGAAAATCCAAAAAAAATATATATCAATATAAATGACGTAGAACGGTCGAAAATGCTAAAAAAACAT